>JAQFVV010000118.1:32500-145991 GCA_028023455.1 Epiperipatus broadwayi | reverse complement strand
ATAATAAAAAAATTAGCATTAGACATTTAATGAAAATGAAGTTGTTTTCCCTTTTTAATTTTTTAGTAATAAAACCATTGAATCGAAATCAATCCAGTTCACCATTATATATAATACAATAAATACCCATTAATTAAAAAATATTGAATAATAATAAAATAATAAATGTAATTGTAATTAATTACTATATATATAGTCTTTCAATCTGTAGAAGTACTTTCAGTTAATTCCTTAACCTTCCTCAACTGCTGTTAAATTAAAAAACAAAATTGGAACAATGCATCATCAACCCCAAATCCCATGAATCTGAAATTTTAACAGTAACAGTTCGTCTATTAACTATATTCATTTTATTTATCATTTCTTAAAATTGACATCTTAATTTTTTATTATGGTTTGTCTCTTCATAAAGAACTCCCTATCATATTCAATATCAAACTTAAATTTATATTTACATGTCCTTTCATGATCCAAAAAACTGAAGTAGTCATTAAATCATATTGTTTCTTACTTTTTGCATACATGTATGAATAATTCATGCTCCTTTAATCATTTTTCAATACTTTTACACCTCAATTCACCTATATAATATAACACATCCACAAAAATTGATACACAATATTATTTTTGTGCTTGAAAGATGAATTAATGATGTTTGTTATTGCATTGTTTTTTGAAATTAACGATAGTTGAGTAGGATTAAGGAATTAACCAAAAGTACTTCTGCAGATTAAAGTCTGTATATAATAGTTAATTATTGTTATGTTTATTATTTTTATTGTTATTACATATATAACGAATTTTACATATTTTATAAGTAAATGGCAACAATTTCCTTATATAGTTATTTAAAAAAATGAGTTTATTTTATTAAGTACAATACATTTATATAACAACAGAGGAAAGAGGATGGGAATTTAATCAAGAGTTCTTATAAGGCACGGTAGATCAATGTTTGAAAAGAGAAGTTTATCTCAGAATAAATTAAAAATGACATTTTCTTTGCCAAATAAACAGGCTGTAAGGGCCGTTTGTGCTTTAAACTGGTTTGCATACTTATGCATAACAGATTTTTTTTTTTTGTTTTTTTAATTTTTCATTTTCTTTTTTTCTTTTGGAAATGTCTACTAAGGTTTTATAAATATAAATAAATATTAAACAATAATATTAGATATAGTAAATTATTATAAAAGCAAAAGTATTATATTCTTTTTTAATAATAAAAGATTTTATTCACAAAATAACAACAACTAACTTTTAGTTCAAATCCTGCTAAATTTATCAATTCTGATGATGGCTAATTGTTCGGCTGAAACATTAACTACTATTGTTTTGTGAATAAAGAATTTTTCCATTAATGTGAAAAATCAAAGAAATAATATAACGGGTTGATTTTATAGTAGTATACAATTATTAGTTAATTATCTGAAGTAGAATCTTTCCTTAGACAAATGTAATTGGACTTTCAAGTGCTTGGATGCTGTGCTAAAAAGAGCTTAGAATTTAAGAGTTTAGATTAAGTGATCTTATATTCATAGCATTATAAAAACAATATAAAGTTTGATAGATTTATGGTTATATTTTTATAGTTTATATGTGACTGTTAGATGTGGGTAGAATTCAACCAAGAGTTTCTCTAGGCAAAGTTGATTGATGATTTGTAAAAGTAAATGTTTTTTTTTATTTATATGTCAAAGCGTTGACTAGGAAGCGAACCCGGGCCTGTTGCTTGGAAAGAAGCTTCGCTAACCGCTAGGCCACCAACGCTTTGACATAAATTTAGAAGTTTACTGCAGAATAAATTTAAAAATGGCATCTATTTTGCCAAATAAACAGATTGAAGTGCCCATTTGTGGTTTAATTTTGCTGCGTATTTATGAAAAACAGATATCTTTAGATATTTTATCTTTCATTTTATGTTTCTTTTTTGGAATGTCTGCTAAGACTTATAAATTAAAAGATTAACAATAGTTTGTTACTGAGATATTAAGCGATGGAAAATGCCACTTTTGATAATCATATGCTATCACTTGAATTGTAAACTCTATTGGGAAGACGTTCAATTTTTTTGATTCAGACAACCTGAAACACATTCAATACTGCCTTCGCAAAACTCTTGGCAATTGGAAAAGACGATGTGAAACTGTATTTGAAGCAAAAGATAACACTCGTACTATTGAAAAAGTGCTAAATTGATTTTTAAATAAAAAACAATTTAATAATGGTAATTATATATACAGTGAGAGTAAGTTGGCTGGAATAGACAGCGAGAAAAGAATAAGAGTAAAGTAGGAAAAAATAACAGCTATTCTTTACTCTGCTCGATGCTGTCCAAGTTTGAGCTGGAGATTATCAAATGTCTGTGAGATAATGGATTATGTCCTGTACATGTGGGGTTCAGATTGACCTTAGGTCAATGTGGGTGTGACAAGAATCTCGGCCTCAGGGTGGCCTTCGAGCATTCCATCATCAGATTTTCAATTGGATGGACGGTTGAAGAGTTGGAGTGTGTAGTAGTTTGGAGCCTGTCCATTAAAGTATGAAGATTGTGTATCTTAATATATATCTGAGCACTTATAGTATATATGTGTGGGAGATGATAATCTGGACCAACTGATGATTGCTGTTTTAGCATGAAATACGTATATTGGTGATTATTTATCTTTTCAGCATATATGGGCTTGAGTGTATCAGTGTTATTAGTTAGACTGGAGAGTGATGGGTCATCTGAAAGTCTGTGCTCATATACCCTATATATTACATATACAGACACAGGTATAGTATAAGCCTGTGTTTTAGTTGTTATAATGAATAAAGTAACAATAGTCTTGGTACTATTAAAAATGCCTAAAATAAGATTGTTGGGATTAATACATATTAAAATTTAGCTGTTCAAATAAAATGCAGATTTAAGAGCGCCACACTTTTTTTTAATATTTGCTAGTGCTATTTTGTTTTTAATTGTAATAATGGACACCAGATGTCACTGGCACCATCCACGCAAACTGGGTGAATTTGTAATAAAATTTTGGATAAACAGAATTGATAAATGAATATGATTCATTAAAAGTTTAATTTATGAGAAGTTTGAAAGAGAGATGATGCAGAATCGAATAGAGTTGTAGAGTAGATTGAAACAAGAAAAAGCAAGAAAACCAGATGATATGGCACCTAAAATGGTAATATGTATGAGAAGATATGCAACACTTAGTTTAAGAGAAAATTTTTGCAAAATTATAATTCATACTAGAATTCAAGATCAAAAGATGCATGTGAGAGTTAGATTATTACTTAAATAAAAAGAACATGATTTTTACGTAATTAATTAGCTGTAACCCAATAGCAACAACTTACATAGTTTATAAATTATTGGCATATATCTCAGTGGATTGGGCTAGAATGTAGATGGAAGATAGCGAAATTTTAGGGAAGATATTGAATGAATGCCATTCAGGGAAAAGAGTAAGGATAAATTATTTATTGTACTTGAATTGATTAAAAGATCTTTAGTATTATTATTTCATTTTCAGATATAGTCTTGAAAGTAAGACAAGATTGAGAGACCGGTAAGAGGCATTAAGGGTCTTTACAAGAATAATTCTTATAAGTACCAATTGAAAAATGTAGGATTAATAGAACTTAATGATGAAGTTGGATTTAGACAGCCGTGCCCATTACTAGCCATTATTTATTTTGTTTCTAAGAAAATCTGAGGTTGAAGCAAAACGATTAGAGATAGATTCATCATCATCATCATCAACCATTATCAATCCACTGTAGAATGATAATAGATTGCTATATATTTGAAGAGTACATAATATGGCAAAGTTTTTTTTTTTTTGCAGATGATGTCGTACTTTTTGTAAATTATATTGAAGATATGAAATTGTTATTAAAGAAATATAGCAAGATAGTAAGAAGTTTGAAAATTTAATGGGAATTGTAACACTGTAGTATCATTAATGGGAAATATTTGTGATGAAAAAAGGAGGATAGACATTTAGATATTTTATCAAATGGATAATGAAATTATACATATTGTTGAGAGTTAGAATTGAGAAGAAAAGCAAAAAACTGAACGGAATTGATTAGGCAGTATGTCGTGTTTCTCGTAAAATAAATATGCGTCAATAAAATTACTGGCAAAGAAATGATGACGTCTACTTTAACATCTGGAAATAATGCATTTTTATTGGCTAGGAAGATCAAAAAATTATAGTAGAATCCAAAAGAAATGTGTAGATAAGCAATGGGTAGTGAATTGTGGACAACTATTTAGGGTGAAAGGTAATCGAAATTATTTGTTTTATTTTAACAAGGAGAATTAAAAGTAAAATATATGAAAGCAAATGAGTAAAAAATAGTGTTTTTTTTTCATATGTCAAAGCTCGGCTGGGAAGCGAACCGGGACAACTGCTTCGAAGGCAGCTATGCGGACCACTCGGCCACCAACGCTTGACTAAAAAAATAGTGTTTAACTATGTGAAGAGAACAACAAACAGATTGAGCAAGAAATATTTTACACTATGATAAGTCAATAGGTTATTAATTTATTTCCATATTTTTATAACAGAAACGGAGGAAATGAGTAGAGAGTATATTACAGATACATAATTACAGGGGTGGGAAAAAAAGATATATAAATTGATTAGAGAGAAAAAATGAAGTTATGGCATTACAAAAATAGTTTGTAAATATATAAGAATAAACACTATCATATATTAAGAAAGAATTCGTAATAAAACTAAAAGAAGTTTATTAATTGATGCAAAGGTAGCTAGCTTTAGATGCTAGGAGGTAGGACAAAATGAAATAAAGATCTGAATATTATTAAAAAGTAATTAAAAGGTGTTTATCTGGTTGTAGCTTACGGCCATTAAGTATACACAATACTATGCAGTCAAGTTGTGTTCAGGTCAGTTGGAAATTGTAATGGAATTGATTATACGTCGTCGTCGATCTTAACTTCTTTGCTAAAAGTAAATTACGGTGTTTAGATGATAAAGTTAGAAGAGTAGTTGCAGCACCAGATTACTATAGAATTTTTTTTTTTAGAGTTTTAATAAATTTTGTCAAGCTCTATACCTTGTATCAAAAAGAAGTATTCTAAAACGTCTCTATGATATGACTGGAGTATGAACTCATCATTACCATGGTGGAGCACATCAATCTTGAAATATTGCAACATTCATATGGATATAAGCACCAGTACTAATTGGATTAACGCTTGGACTCCTGAAAACTTTATCCTCGAGATAATATCAAAATATCTGTTGACTGATCAGTGGTTAGGTAGGTAGACTATAATTTAGCCAATAAATAAAAATCTAGTTAATAATATCTAGACACCAATTTTCTGACCCGTATTAGACAAATAATTAGGCAGATTATTTAAGTAATAGATAAAAATCTTAAATCTTACTCACACAAGTGTGAAGGTTTGGATATAACTAGTGAAACATTTTATTTCACTCTGTATATTTTAAAATAATATCATCTAAGAGTCGCAGTAGTTTATCGTTCTTGCATAATTTCAGAAATTTATCCAGAAAATTGATGCATATATTTTATAAAAATAAAATCAATTTATGATAACTATTACAGATGGTGGCCAGGTAATTTATCTCTTATCGTAATTTATAAACAAAATGTCTCACCATCTACCCATATTGATCGAACAGCTGTGGTACAGTAGCGTTAATACATAGAAATAGATTTGCTAATGGATAAAAAAAACTAAAATTATCAGGCAGAGACTGGTTTTTGAATATTATTTTTTTTATCATTATTTAAAAAAAATAACGCAGATTATATACATAAGTTAACAATTTCCACGTATCCATTTACATTGCTATTTACATATGCAAATATATACAAAATGACCTTTATAAAATAATTAATTTCACATCTGTTTGAGATCGGGAGGTTTGATATTGTTTACCTAGCTATTTACTATTTCCTGTCATTATTTTTATTTTTTAAATTCATTCTAAATGAATTATAAAAAATATTCTTCTCCACCTATTTTATTATTATGTCTATGTTTTTTTGTTACTATTGTTCTTAACATTTTACGTTATTTCTTTGTATGATTTTATAAAACAGGCTTGCTCACCAATATTTATTTTGTATTATAGCTACAATGGGTAGAATAGGAATGCTAAATTAATGTGTAACTGACAAGCTATCGTACAGCTATGCGTTGTTAGTAGTGTGGCAAAGTGATTGACATGAGAACTAAATATTCTTAAATCAAAGTTTAACATATCACTTTTAATAATCCAAACATCACATGACTCCTAAGCAATTAATCATTTAATATAGAAAATAATTATACGGATTTATTGGTAGAGAGTTCATAAGAAAGTCATGTACTGACAGTGATAGAGGCGCCACTATCAATGACCTTTGAACTCAAGAGTCTATCATTTACCATTGCATCAAACCATGCAATATACCATTTGATTATTTATTTGTATATTTAAAATGAAAAATACCACGGATAAGTGGCAAAAGTATATTCCTGTTATGTTCACAATTTTAGGTTTGAATATAAATGAAACTTGCAAATTTTCTGATATAGCTGAAGATTTTTGAGCAATCTCAGGATTTTACTTCAATTATGAGTCAGTAATGGGTATTGATCTATAGCTACTGCCTAAAAAGAAAACAAACATTCATTATTACCACGTGGAATTCTTGCCAGGTGAGTCATCTTTTCTTTTTTAATCAGTATCTGTGAATGGATCTGGAGAGACATTTTCTCTGAAGAGGATTATTTGACCCTATTTTATATTCTTTCTTTAATTCAAACTATCATCACTGAATATTTTCTATATCTGATATTCCAGGTTCTGCGATTTCACTCAAGTTTGAATTTTCATTCTTAAAGATCATTACTTATTTGTTTTTGATAAGAAACTATGTTTTTAAGTAAATCTTACTATTTTTTCTATTTCTTTTGCATTCATTATATTAAATTTTTTTTAGCACAATTTCTTTTTTATTATTATTTATTGGTTAAGAGTTTCAACTGGCCAGCAGTCTTCATCAAGTAAATAAAAAATAAGGTTTTATTTACATTTAGCAAGACAAGTGTTTTTATGATCGATTACTGCAGTGAAACTTGACTTATAAGATTTGCATTGAATTTCTTTTCCATATTATCAAATTCTTTTGCTGATGTTTATGTGAATTGTATTGTTAATTACTTTGCTTTTGGAACAAAGAAATAAAAAAATCTTTTGTTTATTTTTATGTTTATATTTATTGAATATACCGTTTACACAAAGGACTGATGATCATTAAGCAATTTTATTTAAATGCAATTATTATTTTTTTAAAATATGTATTTAAAACTCTCACTCTATCATATGTTTTTGGAACACATAAAAAAGTCATCAGAAAAAAAGACATTTCATGCTGAACCAGAATTATTTAGTAAGCAGCTATCAATCTCTTATATAGGTTTTCTTTTTTCCATATTTATCAACATTAAATTACTATAATTTGATCTCCATATGTCAAATTTTTTGCATTCAAATCATTGGAGCCATCTAATTGGCTCATATAAAAAACATTATGTAACAATATTCACTTCGTGTTACATTTACAAAAGGTAGAATAGGAATACTAAATTAATGTGTAACGGACATTTTTTTCTGCTACAGTACATTGTGATAATGTGATGTGATGCGTTGTGACTTTCCCTTATATGGAGTCAGGAATCTCTCATCAACTATGCCCAGAAAAATCTGTTAGCCACTTTACCTTCCCTTTCCATTCCCCACCCTAAGTTTTCCCATAATCTGCTCCATCCAATTTCCAATAATCTTTGCCAACTCCATGGCCTTCATACCTAAATCCTTCTTATTTTTTCCCAAACCCAGCATAAAAATCAATAACCCACTTTCTGTATAATCACCTTGTTCATATTTATTTTTCCATAACTTCATTACTTGTATCGTTTCTGCATTCAAGCATTTACATTGAATTAACAGATGCCTAATATTTTCTATGCCTTTCCTACACAACTTGCAGACTAAATCACCCATATTTTTCCATTTACTTGTATATTCACTTGTTGCTAAAGATCCCATTCGAGCCTTAAATAATAAAATACTTTCCTTGCTATTATCATAAATTAACTCACACCCAATGTGTTCCATTTACTTTTATATATATATTTAAACTCTTTTTACTCTCCATACTAGTTCTCCACCTCTCCAACTCATTATTCTTTATTAATGCATCTATTTTTCTATACCATTCTTTACCATTATAGCGTTCAAAAATTCTCCTAACACAATCATCCCACCTTTTGTACAAGTATACTGATATAAATTCTTTTTCCAAATCTTCTGCATACTGCATTACCTTTCTCACCCATCTTGTCGTAAACAAATTAAATACTATTTTGGCTATTCTTTTAACTGCAATCTACTGAATATTTTCATTTTGCTTTTTGCATCTCTCATATAAAACCTTGACAATCCCATTTCTTCTTGTATTCCCTCCTTTGCTGTCCACACCTGCATCTCAAACATGTCTTCCTACTTCCCTTTGTACTTTTTCTAAGTAATCTAATGCTCATTTACTAACACATAAAGAATCATTGCCATATGTTAACCCTGCTACTCCATTCCATACAATTTTAGCTACATCATATTTATTATATAAAAACACTGTTAATTTCTTCATCAATCCCTTTCTTTTCTTTGCTTCATTTATATTTTTTTTCTCCCATTCATCCAAGCAAATTTTCTGATTACTCAAGATGATTCCAGAATAACTGTATCTATTCACCACACTTAACATTATATTCCTCAATAAAAATTCTTCATCTTCTCTTTTCCCAGTATTAACCGTCATTATATTTGATTTTTCTTCACTAAATTTAATCCTCATCTTTTATCCACCCTTACCTGTGCTTTATTAGTGCAGCCATGTATTGACAAATTTGAGAACTAAATATTTCTAAAATACATAATCTTTTGCTTCTGACTGTTAAAACATCGTATGACTCCAGAGTACCTAAACATTTGATAAATGAAATAATTGGCTTTGCTATTAGAGAGTATAAGAATTTCACGTGCTGAAAGTCACAAAGCTGGACTATTATCTATGGACTTTGAATTGCAGCACTTTACTAATGCATCAAACCATGTAGGATCATTTGGATTATTTATTATTTGTTAGAAATAAAAGCAACCTGTTTAAGTGACAATTAAATTAGTTTGCAATGTCCACAATTTGAGATTTGAACATTAGTGGAGCATGCATATTTTTTCATGCTGAATCCAGCACCGTTTAGATGCCCATGTGACAATCTCTTACATATGTCATCATTCATTCAATAATCATGAACTTCAAATTACTACAATGTGATTTCTAAATGCCAAGCTTTCTGCGCCCACATCTTAAGTCACTATTTTAATAAATAATTGATTAATAATCATTATTAATGTATGCATAAGAAGTTGAATTATAAGAAAAGATGTAAATGCTGAAAGTTTGACCCATGCAGACCAACATTTTTTAAAATTTTAATTGTAATTATATTATATAAATACACAGGTGATCATTTTCAAATAATTAAATATTTATAACAACAAAATAATAACAAAATGATTAACATTATGCAAACAAGGCAAGACATTACCAGAATATTCTGAGCAGAGAAAAATATTATTTTTAACTGCCCCGCCCCCACCTATTAATAACATTTCGTTAACTTTAATTTTTTAAAAACAAATATTTTGTAAAAATATATACATAATTTTTATTAACTTCTTTCACCTTTTCCAAATAAAAATGTCACTGAAAAATTATTTAAATAAATTTGCAAATGGCAGCCATTTTCTTGTAGCAATTCAAATCTATTTATCATTTTTATCTGATGAATGAATTCAAAAAAGTAGTCTTATTTGCAAGTTTTTTAAAATGATTCTTTATCCCATCTTTAGTTTTAAAATTGAATAAAACTTAATTATTAATTTTTACTATATTTATGTGAATAATTGTTTCTTTAAAATGTGTATTTTTTATTTTCAACCTTTTAGATTTATGCAACATTGAATACTTTAAAATTTTTCAGTGAATCATTCAATTTCAAATTACAAGAAGTGCCGCTAGAGCTAGAGACGCTAGCGTCAACATTACGCATAAAATAAACAGAATAAATAAAATAAATAAATAGAATATTAGGTGTGAGTTAATATATGATAATAGTAAGGAAAGTAGTTTATTGTTTAAGGCTCGAACGGGATTTTTAGATACAAAAGAATATACATGTAAATGGAAAAATATGGGTGATTTATTTTGTAAATTATGTAAGGAAGGAATTGAAAATATTAGGCATTTGTTAATTGAATGTAAATGCTTGAAAACAGAAAGGGTACATATAATGAAGTTGTGGAAAAATAAATATGAAAAGAGTGATTATACAGAAACTGAATTATTGGTTTTTATGCTGGGTTTGGGAAGGGGGATTTAGATATAAAGGTTATAGAGTTGACAAAAATTATGTTGTGGAAATGGGATAGAGCAGATTATGGGTAAATTTAGAGTGGGGAATGTAAAAGAAAGTGGCTAACAGGTTTATCTGGGCATAATTGCTGAGATATTTTTGACTTCGTTTAAGGAGAAGCCATAATACATCACATCACATCAAAATAATTAAAATTTTCATGAATTTTGGTTAAAACTGTTTGAAAACTTGAAAAAGATGCATTGTCATTGGAGAATATACATGTACACAGAGGATTTAACTTGATCAAATATTAGGAAATGGATGAAAATTGAGATTAAGTATAAAAAAAAATGTAAGCACAAAATTGATTATTTTTTTATAGTAAAAACGTCTTATTTTGTATGTAACTATAATCTTTAAATGTGATTACTGCATGCCTCATTGAACTCTGTGACTTGAGTAACAATATAATGTGCCTAATGGATAGACCTGGTCTTGATTGCAAGTTTATAGTAAAATAGAAGATACAAGAAGTAAAGTTGTTTTTCAATCTTTTTTCTGCCAAGGGCCATTTGAATATTTATAATATCTCTCATTAGCCATACAAAGTTATTGACTTAAACATTTTTCTGATATATTTGCTCAAAAATTTAATTTATGCCCAAAAATTTAATTTATGCCCAATCATAAAAATAATATCATTATCATAACCATTGAAATAAAATCCTCGTTATTTACTTCATCTTTGAGTGGTAAGTTTTAAATTGCGCTTTAGGCAAAAAAGTGAAGCTTAGTATTATTATAAAAGAATTACTGCTAAATTTTTCTTAAGATCTCAATGTAAGCTGACACTCCCAAAATATGCTATGAATACGGAGGCTTAAGTTCTCTGAAAGTGCTCATCCATATAATTCTTTTATAATAATACTAAGCTTCACTTTTTTGCATAGAGCGCAATTTAAAACCTATCATAACTATTCCTCATTTAATGACCAATTGTTCCAGTGTGACTTGTGTAACTGTTGTGCTTTTGTAAAAATTGCATACAAGTTTGTGCACTCCAGAAAACTAGAATTTATTCGAGAGATTGTTTTTAGATTGTGTACTGATAATTGAGAAATTTAATTAAAGTTTTAACGTATTGTCGATAAGACAAAATTCCAAGAAATATTTGCTGATTACAAATATTTCTGGATAAGAGACCTTACCTTATTGGAGAATGTGATTAATTGTTGCAGTTCTCTGAAAGCTATAAAAAGAGTATGTAACAAATACGTAAGGCCATTTTCCGAGTGCATCTTCAGTTGATTTCATGTTCAATTCCATTAAGAGAGATCTAGTGTCAGTGCTTCAGCTAATGTCCAGCACTTAGTGGAAATGTAGTTCATGGGCATAGCTAAATAGGCCCACAGAGGTTGGAAAACTGAAGCCTGAGGAAACCATCTGTATAGCAGCTGAATGAAGAGATGAGTTTCCAGCAGTTTTCAAGTGAAGTTACTGGTGGACTGTTGCAGAGATGGAAGCTGTAAGAAGTTTATAGTCAGTCACAGTGCTACACTATGATGTGTTCATGTGCAGCTAAACTGGACTTCGGCCAAAGACTGAATAACAGGGCACATCATGAACCGTTTTTGTAGCAGCCAGCCTGAATGTACATCAATGGAATTGAACATCAGTGAACTGTAGAGGTAGTGTTATTACAGACTATTTACTATTCTGATTACTTAAAATATTGTCTTATTGTATATATTCATTAGCTGGCTGCCCAGTCATACTTGTGGACACAGCAGTAACTATTCTTTGTGACATATTTATTCTCAAATCTTTTTTATGTTCTGGACAGATAAATTTACAGAAACTAGAATGCAGTCTTTTATAACTTTTTCTTACTTTTCTATTTAAATATTTATTTTCCCCCCAACAATTTTATTGTAATCAGAATGTTTTGATAAATAGTGCTTCTTAAGGTTATACTTTTATTAACTGAAATACTTTCCAAACATATTAATTACATTGATTTACTATTTTTTTCTATAAAATATATGTGTTATCCCATTTCTTTTGAAGTGTTCAATTTGCTATCTTATATTCTTCAGTGTAATCATACAAAAGCAATATAATAATAATAAAACAACAAAATGTCCTCAGTATTGTAACTTAATCTGTAATCAGGTAGACGATACAACATAATTTGTTGGTATACTGCATTTCTGATAGAATGAACTAGAACCATTATAAAGGTTGAAGAAGAAATAAATCCTTTATTTTGCGTAGTTTTTAAATTAATAGTTACATCATGGTCATGTTTAAAAACACGTTTATACAGTGTCATTTTATATACATTTTTGATGAAATTGTCTGAGGGCTGCGTTTGCTTCTTTTGGATATTTCAGGTTTTCTGCCTCTATCATTTCAGTCAAAGAGGTTGCCATAATCATCAATAAGTGCTCTGGTCGTTCTGGCTTTGCAATTTTACACTTAGATAAGAGTTCCATATTAGTTGATGTTCAATTTGGAAACTTCAGATGCTACATTGCATAACTCTACTTACAACCAGATGACTCACTCATTAAGTGCATCATATTCAAAATGAATATACCGACTGGAAATAACTCAAAACTGTTGCTTATTCTTGGTGAGTTTAACATGGTATATGAGAGGTTCAATAAGAAATATATACATTTGTTTTTGAAGGGTTTTATATGCAGCAGGGTCTATTTCCCATAGAGGCCTTCTCATTCTATACCAAGAGAGAGAAGACCCTTATTGACCTCACATACTACTCAGAATTACACTTTTTAACGGATGCTAAACTTAAAACTGTGGTTTTCACATACCACAAGGCCTGGCACATGGTTATAGATGCCAGTTCAGGTCCATCTATAAACTGGGAGTAAGGGAAACAAGTAGATTTCTTAATATGCAGACCATTCTTATAGCTCTTGTCACAGAGGTTTACATTTACCTATTAAAATAAATATTCTGGGTCTATACCCAGTCTCTGCTTGGAAGGCTGTTGTTGAGATTTTCCAATTGCTCATCAACAGGTTTACTTGGAACTCTCATAAACCCTTGGAAATTACTATCAGAAATAGATCAAATTGCACATCGCTTGGACTTAAACTCTGATGAACTCTGTGACATTAATCAAATGACCCTACTCAAGTAATAATACTGCAATGCACAGAAGGCACTAGCAGAATACACTGCAGTTAAGTGAGCCCAGAGGATTGCTGGACCAGAAGCTATCTAGGGTGGCACTGGGTTCAAAAAGGATGCAGGTCACTTGCTCTTCCATACTTATCAATGGCAAATTTTATATAAGAGAAAACATGTTAATCATTATAATAAATCAAGCTTCCAAAAACCAGAAATCCAGAACAATAGAAGCATTCCTAACATTGATAATACTTCTGATCTTGGAGGCCAACACCATTCTAAATAAATTAAAATCAATTCCTGGCAGAACCCACCATGGACCACATGCACTACCCAAAGTTTCTTTGTCTGCACCTCAGATGCTACATCATCCCATCATTCTTAACATGCTGAATGAACTGGTTGGATATTGCAAGGTCACTGAGGAACAATATCTGGACTTGTTAGTCCCATGTCTGAAAAAGGATCAACTGCTATTGGAGCTTGCAACTCTAAGGCCTATTTTGATAATGTCTCTCATAAAACTAAGAATCTATAATCAAAGATTAGATCCAAGAACTAATTATTCCCAGTTTATTTCCCTGACAGTTTGCATATAGGGATCAGTCCACAATTGATGCAGCCTCTAGTTTTGAAATAACAGTCAAACATGTGAGGCATCAGAGAATTCCAGGCCCATAGCTGTCTGACTGAACATTCAGGCTGCTTTTGACTCAGGGAGGGTCGATTTTCTCATCGGCATACTAAGAACCTATCTATTCCTGGCACCCTTTTATCTGTCATGGAGAATTTAGCAACAGGGAGATTCTTGTTACAATGGATGGCAGAATTACTCTAGAGTTTTGTTCCAACATTTCTACACCCCAAGAATCTCCTCTGAGCATAATATTATTTATGGTATTCATCAAACCATTGGTTTTTAAGATTGAAAGAGATCTCCCTGGGGTGTATATTCCCAAGCTGGGAAGAGAGGTAAAATGCTGGCATATGTCAATGATGTAATAATCCACCTCCCATTTACAGATTGTTTGCCAATGCTGGAAGACATACTACACTGGTACTCAAAACAATATCAGCTGTTTTTCAATCATGGTAAGTTTGCAGCCTGGAAATTGTCATCTGGGAAAAAAAATTCATCACTTATTCTAGCCAGACTTGCAGAAGTTCATTGGGTTCCCATTTATGCTTTCTCCTCAGGACATGAGAATCCAATTACAAAACATGCTTTCCAAGGGCATAACAGATAACTTTTAAATCACTCTCTGCCACTTATCTGTTTTTCTATGGCAAGCTCACACTACTCATATTAATACTTCCTAAAATAAATTACTTCCTTTCAATCATTCTTCCTACCAAGACCTTCATAGCAAAAATTAATTCCCTATCTTCTGGATTCCTGTGGAGAAAGAAATAGCATAAATTAAGCATTATCCTAAAAATGATAGTAATTAGATAATGAAAGAAATAGGGTGCATTTTGATTTCAATTCATCATCTAAATAATAACTAAATAATAAAATTTTTCTGAGAATCATTAAATAATCAAACATTTCATATAGTGTTTGGATCAAGAAAAACAACATCACCAGATCTGGACATGTTCATCATTAAATTATGGACTAGTGCTATTATATCATATTGGATATGTAAGTATGTCTGCATGTGTGGAAATATAGTAATGCATGTCAAAGAAGAATTCTGAACAAGCATTAAATAAATAAAACATTTATTACAATATGATTAAATAAATATTTGATTTTATAATTTATATGTATACATGTTTTGTAATAATTCTAACATCAATAATTAAATGGTATACATAAGAACAAATAACATCAAACTAAACTTCCTAGTATTTGGCTTATAGAATTTACTTAAGCTATCAGTCAACTCTGATAAGCTTATGACACAGAAACATTATAATACTACATTAAGATAACTAAGTATGAAATTAACTTGTTGGTATATTATTTCAAATACACATACATTACCAGTCAATTCTAATATACTCATAAAAAATAAAACCCTGTTAAACACTGGCACTAAAATTATAAAATGTGAAACTAAAATTCTTGGCATTTTACTTCAAATGCACATCAAAATAATATGAGTGGGGTTTATATCTATAAATAAGAAGTTAAGATATCCTGCACAAACCAAATAAATAATTGTATTAAATGACTATACTTTTGTTTCTTCTGCTTGCTCATTCAAAATGGAGATGAAATATTATGAGAATTGATGGTATAAAATCTAAATAATTAATAGGATATGATTTGAAACAATGATTAAAAAGTTACACATTAGTGATGGATTTTCTCCATACCTTCTAAATTAATAATATTTCATGCATGTGTCTGAATTATGCTACCTGTTATAAAATGATTAACATAATTAAATACAATCAGTTTACTTATGAAATTAGGATAAAATTCACAATACGGATGATGTCAATGAGCTGTTCTGTGAGAAAAATCAATTCTACCTTTATTTTACTTTCTTATCAGCAAACTATCTTACATCTGGCTATGGATAAATGATGGGAAAGCACTCCACACAAATACACGAGGGATTAAAAGAGAACTCTAATTCTTCAAATAACCAAAATACAGTAACTCCCTAGCCTAATTCTGAGGCTTAAAACAAACTGGCATGGATACTGTCTCATCACCAAAAATAAGGGAAATACATTACTTAACTTCACATACTATAATTATCATAAAATACAACTACTTAATCTGGAAACACAACCCACTTATAATGAATATTCTAATAAACTAAGGGAGAGCTTTCTCAATCCCTGACAATGCAATACATAATCTGCTCATGGCAAATACTTAAATAAATTAAGGAGATTTGTCTCAATTCCTGACCATATAATATAATAATATAAACAATTCCTTCTGCATAGCCACTAAAGACATTTCAATCTAAGCTTAATGAAGAAATAATAAATTCTTTCTTAAATAAATCCCTAATCTTTCCATTTCTTTTTGGCACATTTCATCTTCCGAAACCGATGAGAATTAAAGTATTTTTACTTTCAATTCAAATATTATTATAACTGGGTTAAATAACAGATAGGTATATATAATCATAATAAAGCATAAACAATTTCAAATCACCTTTGATAAAGAAATACTGTAATGACATTAATTAATGAGTTATAAAAACAAAAATGAATAAATCTCCCATTTCTGACAAAGTATCAGATTTTAACTTGGAAATATAATAATTATTACAAAATAAGCAAGACAAAATAACTCTTTGGTGTATTTGGCATTAGCCCATAAATTGAAACAAAAGTTTGGTTTGGGATTACTACCCCTTCAAACTACTAAATAGCAAATGGATATTTCTATTGCTAGCACACGTGTATAGAAATATAAGTCATCATCATCATTATCAACCATTATCAATCCACTGCAGGATGAAGGTCTCTCCAAGTTTAATCCATCTCCGATCTTTAGCTTCTCTTCTCCACATCACCCCTACACATTTTCTTATTTCATCCATCCATCTTACATGTGGTCTCCTTCTGGGTCTTTTACAATCTCTTGGAATCCAGTTTAAAATTTCAATTGTCCATCTATTATCATCTCTTCTAGCAATATGTTCAGCCCAACTCCACTTCAATCTTTTAATTTTTTCAATGAGGTCAGTAACACATGTTTGTTCTCTTACCCATACATTGCGTTTTCGATCTCTTCTTGTTACTCCCAACATACATCTCTCCATACTTCTTTGAGTGGTCTGAAGTCTCTGTATTGATCTTCTATTAAGTGTCCAAGTCTCAGATCCATAAGTAAGAACTGGTAAAACACATTTGTTAAAAACCTTTCTTTTCAAACACATAGGCATATTTCCTTTTAATATCAAGTTATTTCTACCAAAAGCACTCCAACCAAGTTTAATTCTATGATTAATTTCCTCTATTATGTTTCCATCTGTATTAATAATCTGACCAAGGTATTTGTAACTCTTAACTTCTTCTAATTCATCATAATCAATCTTTATTTTCATATTTGGAGCAAATCGATTAAACATTACTTTAGTCTTTTTAACATTTATCTTTAGTCCTACTTTTCTACTTTCATCTGATAACTCCTGCAACATTTCCTGCAGCTCGGAAGCATTATTTGCAAAAACAACTACATCATCAGCGAAATCTAAATGACTTAAATAATCTCCATTTACTTTCACTCCTTTAGTTTCCCATTTTAATCCACAAAATACTTCTTGCAGCACTGCTGTAAAAAGAAATATAAGTACATAATAAAAATATATAAAAATAACCTCTAATTACCCAGTACAATACTTCTCCATATTGTACTTTTGTGAGGCATTCTTGAAGAAAAAAATAATAATAAAATAATAAAAAAAAAATCATAAGACAAATATTCAATCTACTTATCTATCAAATGCTAACAAAAATAATGAAAAAAATTAAATTTGTTTTTTCTTGGCTGGAACGAAAAGTTCATTTACAATCTGTAAATGACATATCTTAGTCATGTATGAAGTGATGATGATCATTTGTATAATCATAAATATGGATACGCATAACAATTTCCTGCAGAGAGATAAATAATCTTAATTAGATTCAATTGGAGAGTGTTTCAAAGTTCTGACCAATAGGTAATGAAACCAAAAGCAAATAACACACAAAAACTTTCATTATGGTATTAAATATCTAATACAGCATAAGTTAAACAATAATTTATTATTTAATTTATTAGACATATTTAAGCATTTGTTCCATTTTTCAAAAATCATTCATCACACAAATAAATACTCAGTTTATAAAATCCATTTAAATTCACATAAGTTTGTTGATAACATACTTCAATAAAAAAATTCAAATGGAAATGAGAAGAACAATAAAATAAAGGAAATTCATATTCAGTTTCCTGCTCTTCTACCCATTTATTTATCAGCACATTTAGAAATAAGTTAATAATTCATTAATTATAGGTCACACATTTCATTTATTTTCTAGATACAAAATGGTTAGGTATATATATTTTATCCATAATAATAATAAAGCAGGTTAGAATAAGTTATCTGCACACATCCTTCCATTTAATCTTTGTTCCATTATAGCTAGCATAAATTATCAACAAAGAGTCTCTGATGTGTTTTATGAAAAAGTTCAGCCAAAATTTTCCAGCATAATAAAAAAATCCACACATTCTAGTTATTTCTTTAATGTTAGAGATTAAATCTAGATAAATTAAACTTCACATGATCACATTTCCTATACTAGCACATTAATTGTTGATAAACAGAGCAAAACTCTCCATACAGTATTGCCACCTGTGCTAAACAGAGTAATCAATGGATGCCAGAAGGCTTGTGCATAAAATCCCTATCCAATGCCTACTCATCCAATATCCCCAGACTAGTTTCTGGCTTGTGGCCTTCGTCAGTGAGGAGCTTTGGAACTGAGAGCACTGCATCTAGATCTTAGGATCTAATGCAACCCTCTAGCAACCACCTTTTATCTCTACTTAACTACAAAACTATGAGAATGAAATTGAAAACACAAAAAATATTTTCAATCTAAGCTCAATAGCTTATATGGTCATATGGGTCTGAACTCAGTTCAGCACCCATACATTTTGGTGTCTTTGGCTCTTTTACAACCATAGCCACCATTATCCTATTAGGCAGGATTGGTATTACACCATTAAGCATCACATGATCACATTTCCTATACTAGCACATTAATTGTTGATAAACAGAGCAAAACTCTCCATACAGTATTGCCACCTGTTTAGCACAGGTGGCAATACTGTATGGAGAGTTTTGCTCTGTTTAAATTAAACTTATAATGTAGACACACATTTCAATTATTTTTTTAACATTAGAGATAAAATTTAGGTAAAATAGATTTGACATATAAACACACATTTCAATTTCTTTCTTAAAGATAGATATTAAAGTTAACCAAGGAAAATTTTTAATATAGGCACACATATGCATCTCAAATTATGATTTAAGAATTTAAAAGTCAATTAGATGTAGGGCAATATACCTTATTTTCAAAGTGATTTACATCTGCATATTAATTGTTATTTTCCTCAATACAATTTCTGAGCTGTTTCCATCCAGAAAATCAATAGTAGTTTTAACTTTTAAGCTTGAACCATGGAAGAATTAACTTGTAGAAACAGAATTGCACTAATAAATATAAAACGTTTTATGGAGAGAGAATTGTTGAAATCAGAAAACAAAGCAAAGCAAAGCCAAATCTTTGTAAAAGTATTCCCCCTTTTTATATATCAGAATATCACCAAGCATCTGTTCTACTACCAATCAAAGATCATTCAAAAGTTCAAAGGTCATTTCTACTATTATACTGGCTAATTAGTTACAAATTATGCCAGAATCTTTCTTGAAAAAGAAAGTAAGAAAGAACAATTATTTAGTCTTTTAAAAAAAATATTAAATTAAACCAAGAATAAAATATTCTGTATTTTTAAAGTAACAAAATAAAATAAATATTAATTATTTTAGAAAATAAAATATTTAATAGTATATTTTTCTGTTTAATAATTCACTGGTCTAGTGATCTATTAATTCATTTAAATTGTGTTTAAGCTGGTTATTCAAGCTATGGGTTAGGAAATCAAATATTTTGCTATGAAACATGATATTTGGTGGTTTAAGGAAGTACATGAATGGAAAATGAAATTGAGAGATGGCACAAGCATACATGGATATCTGTAAATGCCGTACTATAGGTTCTAAACTGATCTGACTGGAATGAAAGTTTTTATGATGATGAGTCAAACATATTGCACTATTTACATTATGAATTGAAATATTAAAAGCAAATAAACCAGAGAGCTTTCTAAACAAACATCAATATTGTTCTGCAGACAAATAAAGCAAACTTGGATCAACTTAAACTAACCTGACTATTTCTGTGACAAACCACCCCCTTTCTATCATTAAATACTTTTTTTAAAGAAAAATATTAAATATCTCAAAAAACTTCCAAATTATATATGTGAGTGCTTTTAAATATAATTTTAGGCCATTAATATAAAAAATTTAAAATTTCAGATTATTTAATTTTTTTTAATTAAAATGCAATCAGCTGTTACTGATACAGTGCTATATAATTACAAACAATATTTCTGGTACCTATCCAGAAGGTTACAATATATATATATATATATATATATATATATATATATATATATATATATATATATATATATATATATATATATATATATATATATATATATATATATATAAATGCATGCTAACCTAATGATAACCGGCAATTTGTTTGGTAATATGTAATTATATGAAGGCTGAAATACCTGAAATGATATTTCAACAAAAATTGAACAAACCTAATTGTTCTGTTGTGGCCTCAAATCTTGAAATAAAATGGTTTTTGTTTATTTTGTCTTATTTCTCCTCAACTAGGGAAATATGAAGCAGTGAATTTGTGATTCAGGTTCATGCTTCATGCACCATCTCATAACTGACCTCCAAATGGGGTTCAAATCCATTTTCTCATGTGTCTAGATCATATAGAGAGAAACCATGCACCTTCATAAATATTTTGGTTTTATAATTTAAGTTATAAAATTTCCCAAATAAATATTTATAAATAACATTATTGAAATACATAAGTAAGAATGATACAATTGTAAATAAAATAAAAGTAATCCATGTTGCTCGGGAAACCAGATGGTCTGATGTGCTCATTGGTGTTGTTTAGTTCATCTTAATCAGGCTCCATGTATTGTCAAATAAAAATCTGGTTGAGATGATGCTGTCCTTATGGTGAAATTCTTTCAACTTAGAAATGAATATCTCTTCAGGCTTGGGATGAGGGATGGTAAACTTGTTGTGACATCTGGCCATCCAGGTGGCATAAGTGATGAAGGTCAAAAGTCTTGAGATGACATAATCCCTCGACAGGAAGAAGCTCTTGATATCTAATATTTTGTTCAGGGAAATGTGGCAGTTGTGAGCAATGAATGTTATAGTATGTAGAGTGATGCATGTGCATTTACATATATGTGTCAGATAGATATATGTAATTTAAATATTTTAATATATTTTATTTAATATTTTATATTTTTGGTTACATTATTTTACATTCATAACATAGTGTCATGCAATATTTCAAAGGTTTTTGATGTTGCCTGAAGACAGGAAATTTAAAAACAATAGCAAAATAAATTAGTTAATTTAGAAAAATCATGCTATTGAAATAAATGTGTTTAAATATTTCAAAACAATTAAAAGTCATGGAAATCTATTTCTCAATTATAAATAATTGCAGAATAATAGCTTTGAGGATTTATCAGTCTATTACATCATGTAGTGCACAAAAGAAAAATATTTTATTGCTGATTAAGATCACACAAGGCAAGTTCATATATGCATTGCCCTGGGTGATTTTCTTAAAAGGACACCAGGAAAATTCCAGCTGGGTATAAATAGGGCTGATTTTGATGTCAGAAATAGATTCAGTAAAAATTCAAATTCGGTTGTTAAACTGAATCCACACCATTTTAAATTTGAATAGTATGAGCAATGAGTAGAGGGACTTCATCCACCTTCTCCTGATCTTTCCAGGATCACCTCCATTCTTTGATGTCATCCTTTTGCTACTAACAAATGGCCTGTTTTATAATGCTTTTGAAATAATTTGAAAATAGAATGCTATCTCCAATTCTCATGAACCAAGGATCACCCATGCTCCACTATAAATTGCTTATGGTAAAATGGATCTTTCAAGTCGGCATGCTATCACAGGAAGATAATGTTTCTCTACAACCTTAAAGATTCAGTTTCACCCATTTTACTCCATTATTAAGCTCTGTTTAACTCAGAGAAATGTATTTTATCTATATTTATTTCACTAGGAACCTGATGCCAATTATATAATCATAATTAATCCTTTTATGATGACTCTCTATAACCCTATCAAATATTTATGTAATTTTCTTAATCCATTTCACATTCTTATTTCTATCTCTAGTTTAGTGTGGTAGAATTTGATTGATATATTTATTTTCTAGTGGTGTATTTTATTTTAATATGTAATTATATGCCAATCTTACTCAGCCTCATGAGCATCATTATATATATTAGTATTATAAATCCAAATAATTCAAGAGATATTTTTAAAGTTAAATCATTATTACAATGTCTCTGCTTGCTCAGTTGAGGCAATGGTTAAATAATGCTATAAGTGTTTAAAGGCAGATCCCTGTATGGCTGCCACAGTTTATAGTTATTAAAAGTTAATTTATTAGTATTATAGAACGCTATCAATTGTAGATTTATTTATAATGTTCTCTACATTGGTAATGACTACCACTTTGTAGTTTACAATGCAATAAATATAGCTGTTTATCACCTAAATCTTGATAGTTATTAATATTGCATACTTTAATTTAAATGCATATGGGACACACTTAAAAGAGGGAAATCTAATCGCATTATGACATTTATTTAGTTTTATATAATAAATAGTTAAGTTATTTAATATTTTATTCATGCCATTAGATCCGATCCTTATTAATATTTAGGTTATAATTTGTTACATGTCATTAATGACTTATTATTTTTCTTAACATTGCAAGCATAGGTCAGCTTTCTTACTTATTTTAAATTTGCTTATCATGATCTGAGATCACCAGAAACTCCAAATCCTGTCTTCATTCGTAAATGTTTTAGCATGGTATTTGTCTTGCCCTAGAACACACTTAGTAAGAGAAACAAGTCCTCTGCATGGGATGACCTGATGATGGCTGGTCCAGCATATCCTCCTACCTTCTTCCTTTCCAGCTATAGCATTTCCAGATGAGTGGACATACCCTCCTTCATCAAAGATTAGTGACAGAGTGTTAACAACCAGAAATGGACCAAACTTCATATTTGGTGCCCTATGCTGATACCAGCATTATTTCTTAATATTTTAAATTAAGCCTAAATAAATCTATAAGTCATAATTTTGTGAGTTCATTAAACCAATTACAGTTAACTCATTACGGTTTGGTATTTATAATGTCACAAGTCAAGCTTGCATTAAGCTCAAATCCTGGGGCAAGTGATTCCCAACTCCATATATAAAATTCAATCTTTATTTAAGATTATAACTTGCATAATTTACTATTATAAAATTTATTAATTTGAGTACACACACACTTGTGTATTCAAAGCATTTTAACACAAATAATATTGCAATCTTTTAATGTGCAATGAAAATGCCAGAAACCATGTTTACCTGGTATTATTATTATATCAATACCTGTATAGTCCATGTATGATTTGAATCACTTCAGTTGTATCTTGAGTTGGGTGATTATTAATTGAATGACAGTTCTGACCACATTACATCTGAATTTTTAAAAGTGTATTTTATTTAGATCATTGGCCTAATTATATTTCGGTTCTAAAAGCGTTTCTATTCTTAAATCTATTTTATGAAAGCTTATTTAATTTAGTTTGGCATATAAATAAACTGCACTCAGTGATTAAATCTACACATACACACGTGTATTTATTTTATAGTTCTAAATATTATCATTATGAATTCTCATAATGATAACCACTGTTATTTAATTAGTTATTCAAAATCAGTAGTAACCATATCTGTATTATAATTTTGTCTTTTATATTAAATTACACTTTTTTATATATATAAACCAGTTGTTTGAATCATTCTTATTCTCTTATTATTTTATGCTTAATTAAATATAATATTCTATTGTTAATATCTCTTATATTGAATCACTTGAAGTTTCACACACATATGAGCAGGTTCATCATTACCATCAATAAAATGTCATGCTTCTCCATTGCGTCTCCAAGACTGGAATGAATTAAATTTATCTGTATCATCAGATATGTTGTTAACTCTGATATTGATTTAGGAAATGGGCAAATAGGTGAGAATCCATGATTTCTCCTGACCTGTGCATCTTAGGCACGATTGGATTCGATTTACTTTTGCTCAGATTCTGAGTATTGTTGGATGGACATGTTTTCGAGTGGTACAGTGTGTGTGTGTATATATATATACTTGTAATCTTGTAACTGAATATTAATAAATACACTAACCTAAATATATGTAAGATACAACTTTAAAATACTTTTATCCACTTAGAAGTGCTTTTGACTATCTTCATAGTCCTTGTCAACTAACACTTTCAAATGCTAACATTCCCACAATTCTGTGATTTTTATGTTTGCTGCTTCTCTGTTTATTAAGCCTTGCTTATATTTATATATTAACAAGCCTTCCTTTATTTTGTTATTGTTTCTTTTAAAATATAATATTTTTACATTATTATAATTCAAATTAAAACTATTTATGTATAATCTATTATGGTCATAAAACACCAATGGTGAAACATCATTATTTCCATTATAATTTTGTTTCATTTTTTGAACTCTTCTTAATAATAGCAAGTGCTCTTTGGCTTTTTTTTACCAATGTACATCTCAATTCCTTTATAAATTCAGTGCCGCATTTACATCTCCATATAAGTGATGCAATTTTTATTTAAAAATGAGGTTTTATCTTTTGAATTATTTGTTTTTTTAATCCAGTTGGTGCATAAAATGCAATACCCCATATATATTTATAAATTTCTTTTATAAATTTTACATATTCTTTTGAAATATATGGTATTGACATCCATATTTTTTATCATTAGTAAAATCAATTTTATTATTAATACTTTTATTTTTACATTTCATATTAACATTTTTAATATTATATATAAAATGAAAATCATATTCAACATGTAATAAGTCATTCAAATACATTTCAATATTTATAGTTCAGACTTAAGTTTTATTGATAAAACATTTATGTGCTTTTTAATAATGATTTTTATAGAATTGATAATGGTTGGCCAATGGATCTACCTACAGACACTGAAATATGCAGTTTTGTAATTTTTACATAAGAATAAATTATTTTTAAAAAAGAATGTTATCAAAAGGATATTATTGTATATTATCATATGTGATTGATGTATTTGTATAGGAAACCAAATATTATTCAAGAATTGTTTAAACAATAAAAATTTAGATGGCTTAAAATGGATCAAAACTGATAAAAAAGTTAATGTGTGTTTAGTTTTTTGATCTTAATATAAATAGAAAAAGATTTAATCTAGATTACTGTATGCTGATTAAACCAGTAACAAAAAGAGGTTACATTTCATATAAATCAAGAGTGCCAATGTCACATAAAACAGCAGATTTGAAGTCCTATTTATTTAGAAATAACGATTTTAATAGGAAATATAAAAAGAAAATCATTATTAATAAGATTGATTGTACTAATGATAAAAATTATGAATATCAATACCATATATTTCAAATGAACTAGTAAATTTTACAAAGGAGATTTATAAAGATATATGTCATATTGCATTTTATCCACCTCCTGGATAAAACAAACTAATAATTAATTCAAAAGATAAAACCTTATTTTAAAATAAAAATGACATCTTTTTTAAATGTAGATGTAAGGGTGGTAGTGTATATATAGGGGAATCAAGATGTACATTGGAAAAAAACTAGAGAGTAGTTGCTGTTATTAAGAAGGATTCAAAAAATGAAACAAAATTGTAATGGAAATGATTGTGTTTCAGTATCATTTTTTTGACCATAATAGATTATGTATATATGGTTTTAATTCGAATTATAATAATGTAAAAATATTACAAACTGAAAGAAACAATCATAAAATGAAAATAAAGGAACCCATGTTAATATATAATTATAAGCAAGAATAATAATCAGAAAGGCAGCAAACGTAAAAATCATGTGATTGTGGAAGGTTAGCCTTTGAAATTATTAGTTGATTTAGATTACAAAAGATAGTCAAAAGCACTCTTAAGTGGATAAAAGTTTTTTAAAGTTGTATTTTATATATATTTAGGTTACTGCATTTATTAATATTTAATTATCAGATTACAGTATACAACTTTGAAGAAATACAGACATCGAAAAATAATATCATTTATATATATATATATATATTATAATATATATATATATATATATATATATATATTTAATAAATCTTATTAATTGCAAATTTTATATATATATATGTGTGTGTGTAATTTCTTATTTGACCAACAGATTTTTTTTACATTTTCTTACTTGTCTTTCAAAACAAATTTAGATCAACGGTTGAATTTTATGAAATAGATTAGCCAAAGAATAAATCCATTGTAAATAACAATTGTTTGTTTTTCGTCAAAGAAAATGCATTACATACTCAATAAATAATACAATAAAACAATAAACTAGATTATTAATCAAAAACTAAAAAAAATAAAACTACAAATTGAAAGTCCTGAAGAAAAGCTAAAAAAAGGTTTTGATTCGTCACATTTTATTTTCAAGATGGGATATGATCCAGATAAGTCTATAATGATTCAGAGTGTGCAGCTGCCATATTCTTTAGAATTTGGATTAAATACCCACAAACCCTTGAGTATTTATTCCACTCAGTAAATGACAATATTAGTGGCAGTTTAGTTAATGTTTAGTTACATAGATGTATTTCAATTTTCAATGAACTAATTCCATGCATAAATGTTCAATAAACTGCATGATATGTACTTTTTTATATTGATATTATTTATGTAAAAACAGAAAAAGACCCAATTTCATGTTGCATCAAAATATTTTGTTTTTCACTGTTGAATGATAATAATACCTGCTTAGTTATATAAAACTATTTGTGTTTTTTGATCACTTTATAAAAAAAATTTCCAAACAAGTATTTAATATAAATATAGATAAATGCTATAAAAGTACAAATCTATTTGCCACTGTTTATGTATTTATTTTTAGATTACTTTATATAAAATCTAGATTCCATTATATACATTGTTAAATTTCTTTCAATGGCAAAAGTTAACTGAATTTTCCCCTTATCGATTAGTTATTTCACTGTGGATTCAAAAGCGCCTGCAGTGTCTAAAACCAAAACCAAATGAAAACTGGAATGTAATTTACCAATATTGGTTCTATTTTTATATTATTATAATAATAGCAGAGTTTCCATATATATATATTGTAACCAGACCACCGTACAACCCCTTTATTACCTCGGATGTAACAATTTCCGATGAGCATATTGCAGGAAGGAAATTCCCCAATGCAAATGTTATCTCCCCTACAACAATATTTCCTGCTCATCAGAGGATGTAGCACCATAGAGACTGGAAACACCTAGAAATATCTGTGTTTGGTTTTCCAAATGGTGCCATTCGAGTTCCATCTCACTACAACCTGACTTACCTAGGTCTAGTTATGCCAGACATAACTCAGGAGGCATGAAATTCTCACGAACAAGTGCAATGAATAACAAGTGATGCAAGATGAACAACTGGATTGGTTTTATTTAACAATAAATTTATTTAACAATATTTATTTTCATAACAATGTTTGGATCATCGGTCCTCCACAGTTATTTTGGTTCTATCAATATTTAGATAATAATTCAATAAAAGTTTGTTACTAGTTGAGGTTTGACACAGTTCATCTTTGGGATCCCATTTTTCTGTATGTGCATATATACGCCTAAGTTATATGGATCACTTATTCATCATTGATGACATATTTATCCATCATATCAATTAATCTTTGTGTTATGATTCTCGTATAGAATATTATTCTGAGCCAGGTTCAGATATATTTTACTTATAAGCCTTTACAATTCCTTCAGACCTAGATGTATATTATATCTCAGCATTGGTAATTATTCCACATATAAACATATTTGGTTTACCAACATTTATAATTCATCCAGATATAAGCACATTTTATATGTGAGCATTTGCAATTTATTCATGTACAGATGTGTTTGGTATATAAACAGTTATAGTTTATTCGGATATAGACATTTTATTTATGAGCATTTATAATTTATTTAGTTATATCTGTATGTATATAGTATCTCAACATTTTTAATTCTTTCAGATATAAATATATTTGTATATCAACAATATAAATAATTATAATTCATTCAGATATAGAGGTATATTATATCTCAGCATTTGTAATTATTCCACATATGAACAGATTTGGTATACCAGCATTTATAATTCATCCAGATATAAGCACATTTTATATGTGAGCATTTGCAATTTATTCAAGTACAGATGTGTATGGTATATAAACAATTATAATCCATTCGGATATAGTCATATTTTATTTATCAGCATTTATAATTTAATTAGCTATATCTATATATAATAGCTCAGCATTTCTAATTCTTCCAGGTATAAACTTATTTGTATACCAACAATATAAATAGTTACAATTCATTCAGATATGGAAGTATATTATGTCTCAGCATTTGTAATTCTTTCAGATATAAACATATTTGTATATCACCAATATAAATAGTTATAATTTATTCAGATATAGATGTATTGTAATGATCCGGAGAATATAGACTAAAGGTATCTGCACTACAGGGCGCCATCTAGGCATTTGAACCTAGAAAAATTTATAAAGTAGGCAGATATGTAAGTCAAAAAAAATTTTTTTTTTTTTTTAAATTTTGCATCTGGTTGTTAGCCCATGTCACTAGCTCAGGGAGTAGCAGAGATTTACGAATATAATATAAGAGTATATATAAAAAAAAGAATAAAATAAGCCACTGCCAGTAATTAGCATGCAAACATTTATTTATGCACATATATATAAGATTGAAAATTGTTTTAGTATCAGTTTACATTTTAACATTTAACATTATTTTTAACTTTACTTTAGATTTTAATTTACATTTTAATTTCTATTATATTATAAGCTTACATTTTAATTAAGTTCGCACAGATGGAATTATAAAATTTGTTTTAATAATGTTGAGTATAGATCGGTTACATAGATTATAACGGTTAAAAACATTTCAAAATAAACATAAATGATCAAAATATAAAATCATTGATACTGACAATTGCAGAGGGAAATTTATAAGTAACCCAATAGTATTCACCATAAGATAATTGCATTGTCACCAATAACTTAAAAGACATCCGAATAAATACATTTTAGATACTCACTGTAAGATATCATTATTTATCGAATGTCTATATATTTTGATCAAATATGAAAACCCAAAACATACTTAACCGATAACCAATCCATGCAAGCATCTATAAACAACTTAAATTTAATGCTTTTTGTTTAGTGTCGAGTATCAATAGACTACATAGATTTGCATTTGAAAATAAAACATTCTATCCCTATTTAACCTTAGGCTAAAGGTTCACAGCCAAAACTGGCATCAATTTATCTGATATATCGATGCATTCAATGTAATACGAAATAAGGCAGCACCAAAAAGTTAAGAGAAGAAATTGCCTCTCGTCAAATAGGAATATGACATCTATCTGACAAGAAGAGTAATAAAAAAAAAACTCCATAGAAAGGAACTGCATTCTCTGTCTTATAATTCCTTCCATAGGCAAACAGGTGAGTGTGGCGTATGAAACGATTCTGCCCATAGTGAATCTGATATTACATCTACTAATCACACCAATATATCCCATCCATTGAACCAATTCAACTACGACACAAATAACCTAAGATTACCCTCCCCTAACATAACTTTACAAATCTATACAGCCATTCACGCCTGACTTAAGTTTAACATTTATTATTTAACTTAATGGAAAACCGAAATCATAATAAAACTTAAAGAACAAAAAATAAATAAATGGAAATGATTTTACAAAATAAATACATTAAATAAAATTATAACTAATTAATAAATAATGTTGGTCAGATAGGATAATATTGCAATCATTTAAATATGGAAAGTTTTAATTTAATGTTCATTATTTATAAAGTTCTTACGGTTTACAACAGTTCATCTTTATCCGTTGCTTGCCATGAACGTGAATTCCCATGCCATCCTCAAAAGATTGGTATCCACTTAGCCATTATTTTATTTATTCATTCAGAGGTTTTTTAGTTGAGTTGGTCCTCAATGTAGAAAGCGATAGTTCATTTCTCTTTATTTCTTTGGCAAAACTGAAGGGATTGAAGAGTGCGTCTTTTTCAATCCCTTCTCCTTCACTTCCGCACTAACACATATCTGTCACATCATAAATAATCAATCAATAACTAACTAACTAATAATTTTCAAAGTTGTCCTTTTATACATAACTTTAGGATCCAATGGACGTTACTTCATTGTTGATGATGATCCTTTCATTGAGGTCCAATTTCCCCGATGGATTTCTTTCATTGGCCATTCTGTTCCTATTGTTTTCCTATCTGACCATTGCTTATATATTTTAGATGCCCAAGGCTAGTTTACTAATTAAAATAATCATTTCCATTTTACAAAAGATTAATTAATCTGTTTTCAAATTTAAACATATATTTTTATCTCTAAATCTTTTCTGAAAATTTAGTTTTAAAATACTTTTTCTTTAATAAAGTTTTATTTTAATAATTATTTATCTGTGCGATTTTATATATATATGAGTTTAAGGTGATTTTTTTATTTTAATTCTTAAAAAAGAAATTTTTATTGGCGAACTTTTTTTTATTTTTATATGTTTACTAATAAAAAATAATGTAACATACGTATGTGCCCATTACATATCAGTAAACTTGCTTAAAGAAAAAAATGAACAAAAAAAAATTACTTAGGGTTAGTAATTATGGTACACGATTAACAAAATTTACAAAAACATCCGGTTAGTAATTTTACAAAAAACTATACAGTATACAAGAAAAAAAAATGTTGGCTATCATTTTTCAAGGACCATTTACGTTTATACCTCCTCCCGCCGAGAATTCTATTTTATTTTATACATTTTATTTTTATCACGGCATGACAAGCAAATTATTTAAATTATTTAGGAAGGTTGCATTGAAGTAAATATATTTTGAAAGATAATGGGTTAATGCGTGTATATTTGCAGCACAAATATAAATACCACCAACTTATTTATGATTTATTGAAATGCTTATATAGGATTACACTGAAGTAAATTTCCAATGGTACTCATCGTAAGGTACCACATTTTGATCATAATCTTACGTGGCTGTGCACGTCTATATATGTTAAAGCAAATATATATCAACAAACAAAAAAAACATATTTATTGCAACCTTTTGACTTTCTTTTTAACGAAATACAGTTTAAAATTATTTATACTTTCTAGTGTTTAATATATGTGCTATTTCTTTCTGGCAGTGCTTTTAAAACATAATTCAAACTATGGCTTTATGATAAACAGATAAAAATATATTTATATTTCAGAAAAAAAATATTACGGGCATGATTCACTTTTAAAATTCTCAGGGCACTCGTGTTTATTAAAGATCGGCCCAAGTTGGTTCACCAGTTGTAATGATCTGGAGATAGATAGACTTACATAATCTGCACTACAGGGCGCCATCTAGGCATTTGAACCTAGAAAAATTTATAAAGTAGGCAGATACGTAAGTAAAAAAATTTTTTTAAATATTTTGGTTTTGGACATTAGCCCATGTCACTAGCTCAGGGAGTAGCAGATATTTAATAATATAATATAAGAGTATATATATAAAAAAGAATAAAATAAGCCACTGCCAGTAATTAGCATACAAACATTTATTTATGCACATATATATAAGATTGAAAATTGTTTTAGTATCAGTTTACATTTTAACATTTAACATTATTTTTAACTTTACTTTAGATTTTAATTTACATTTTAATTTCTATTATATTATAAGCTTACATTTTAATTAAGTTTGCACAGATGGAATTATAAAATTTGTTTTAATAATGTTGAGTATAGATCGGTTACATAGATTACAACGGTTAAAAACATTTCAAAATAAACATAAATGGATCAAAATATAAAATCATTGATACTGACAATTGCAGAGGAAAATTTATAAGTAACCCAATAGTATTCACCATAAGATACTTGCATTGTCACCAATAACTTAAAAGACAACTGAATAAATACATTTTAGATACTCACCGTAAGGTATCATTATTTATCGAATGTCTATATATTTTGATCAAATATGAAAACCCAAAACATACTTAACCGATAACCAATCCATGCAAGCGTCTATAAACAACTTAAATTTAATGCATTTTTATTTAGTGTTGAGTATGAATAGACTACATACATTTGCATTTGAAAATAAAACATTCTATCTCTATTTAACCTTAGGCTAAATGTTCGCAGCCAAAACTGGCATCAATTTATCTGATATATCGATGCATTCAATGTAATACAAAATATGGCAGCACCAAAAAGTTAAGAGAAGAAATTGCCTCTCGTCAAATAGGAATATGACATCTATCTGACAAGAAGAGCAATAAAAAAAAACTCCATAGAAAGGAACTGCATTCTCCATCTTATAATTCCTTCCATAGGAAAACAGGTGAGTGCGGCATATGAAACGATTCTGCCTGTAGCGAATCTGATATTACATCTACTAATCACACCAATATATCCCATCCATTGAACCAATTCAACTATGACACAAATAACCTAAGATTACCCTCCCCTAATATAACTTTACAAATCTATACAGCCATTCACGCCTGACTTATGTTTAACATTTATTATTTAACTTAACAGAAAACCGAAATCATAATAAAACTTAAAGAACAAAAAATAAATAAATGGAAATGATTTTACAAAATAAATACATTAAATAAAATTATAACTAATTAATAAATAATGTTGGTCAGATAGGATAATATTGCAATCATTTAAATATGGAAAGTTTTAATTTAATGTTCATTATTTATAAAGTTCTTACGGTTTACAACAGTTCATCTTTATCCGTTGCTTGCCATGAATGTGAATTCCCACACCATCCTCAAAAGATTGGTATCCATTTAGCCATTGTTTTATTTATTCATTCGGAGGTTTTTTAGTTGAGTTGGTCCTCAATGTAGAAAATGATAGTTCATTTCTCTTTATTTCTTTGGCAAAACTGAAGGGATTGAAGAGTGCATCTTTTTCAATCCCTTCTCCTTCACTTCTGCAGTAACACATATCTGTCACATTGTAAATAATCAATCAATAACTAACTAATAATTTTCAAACTTGTCCTTTTATACATAACTTTAGGATCCAATGGACATTACATCATCGTTGATGATGATCCTTCCATTGAGGTCCGATTTCCCTGATGGATTTCTTTTATTGGCCATTCTGTTCCTATTGTTTTTCTATCTGACCATTGCTTATACATTTTAGATGCCCAAGGCTAGTTTACTAATTAAAATAATCATTTCCATTTTACAAAAGATTAATTAATCTGTTTCAAACTTAAACATATATTTTTATCTCTAAATCTTTTCTGAAAATTTAGTTTTAAAATACTTTTTCTTTAATAAAGTTTTATTTTAATAATTATTTATCTGTGCGATTTTATATATATGCAAGTTTAAGATGATTTTTTTATTCTAATTCTTAAAAAAGAAATTTTTATTGGCGAACTTTTTTTTTTTTATATGTTTACTAATAAAAAATAATGTAATGTACGTATGTGCCCATTACAGTATATTATATGCAAGTCTTTAATATTTATTCAGATATAGACATATATGATATATAAACAATTAGAATCCATTCGTATATAGTCATATTTTATTTATCCGCATTTATAATTTAGTTAGTTATAGCTATATATAATAGCTCCACATTTCTAATTATTCTGAGTATAAACTTATTTGTATATCAACAATATAAATAGTTACAATTCATTCAGATATGAAGGTATATTAGGTGTCAGAATTTGTAATTCTTTCAGATATAAACATATTTGTATATCACCAATATAAATAGTTATAATTTATTCAGATATAAAGATATATTATATCTCAGCACTTGGAATTCTTTCAGATATAAACATATTTGTATATTACCAATATAAATAGTTATAATTTATTCAGATAGAGATGTATATTATATGCAAGTCTTTAATATTTATTCAGGTATAGACATATATGATATACAAACAATAATAATCCATTTGGATATAGACATTTTTTTTATTTATCAGCATTTACAATTTAGTTTATTATAAGTATTCATTTTTATTTTTATTCTAATTCGGATGTATATGCATATAAAAAAATTAATCATTTATGATTTATCTCATTAAAAACGCCTTTTGATTATAGACATTTACATATTTATGATTTATCACCAATAAGACATATTTTCACATAGCTATAATTATTTAAGAAAGACATTTTGTTTCTTTTTTTTTTATAAACACATATTAGTATTTAATATTTCATGAATTTGTTACCATCATTTTATCCAGTTTATTCATTCACTTCAGGTTACTAATGCATTTCAAAAAGGGGTCATTTTATTTTAGTTGAATGGCATTAGTTACTTTCCATGATGTTCACTCAGGCAAGTCTTGGAGATTCATGATTATGGACAAAGAGAGAAATCTATTACTGATTAGCCTTCCATTGTTATGATTTCCTTTTTCATACTTGTTTTTTAACATCAGAAATGTGGTTGTAAATATTACATTCCAAGGTAACTAAAATCAGTTGTCAACTAATCAGTTAAACCACACTTGGATAAAACTTTTTAACTCTTTCACTTTTCTTACTTTTTAAGTCCTTTTAAAAATATATAAATCCCCTCTGAACTTCAAACTCAACTATTTATACCATGATCATTGGATTGATTCAGCAGCACTCCCACTGTGTCTGATTTGTTACACAGCTTTCATTTAAGCCCAAGTGCTTTTCTCTTCTTAAGGATTGAACCACTACTTTTAGTGGGACAGATAAGGAATCATGAAGATTATACCATGTTTTTCAATTTGATAAGTTTGCCTCAAGTGATTATTACACTTTGTACAACATCGTTTCAAAAATTAACATGTAATATTTTAATAAATGCCAGCTTTAAATACTTAGAGAAGTATTTATATCATAATTTAAAATTATAAAATCAATAATGAAGATTTACCTTTTCTTTTTCAATTATAGAAAATAATGATTTTCTTTTAACTTTAGACTTTTTGCTTTATTTTTTTTTTTAAAAAAAATAAGATCAACTTCTTTTATATACATTTGCCTTTTTTTAGGTGGTAGGGTAAAATAAATCTTAGAATACATACATGAAATAGAGTTTCTGTTTCAATATATATATATATCAGGTTTGCCAATCAAACCATAAGTGTGTAAATATTAACACATGATCACTCTTATTTATGCAAAAGAAAACAATAAGTGCTAAACTCATAATATTGTTTCCTTAAAGAAAAAAAAAGGTATTTACAGACTTCTCTTGATACATAATTATGTTCAGTTATTTAAATTAGAAATACACAATGTTTAAAAATAAAAAAAATAATCTCAAAGTGATCTGGGTGCAGCTTATAATTTTATAAATAATGAGAGAGGAACTTTACAAGTCACTGCTTACATTTTCACATATATTCTGTGTAAATTTTGTAAAATACACCATTATAATCCTCATTTTTAGTTATTATTGATTCTCTGTCAGATGTTTCTTTGATCTCTACCCTCAATTCCTCAACTTCCTTGCATTTTTCATCCATCTGATATGTCATTTTTTTGTAGATTTTTTACAATCACTTAAGATCCAATTTAAAGCTTCAACTGCCCACTTATTATTATCTCTTCTAAAAATACGTCCAGTCCAGATTCTCTTCAGAGTTTTAATTATTGCAATGATGTCAAAAACAACTATTTGTTTTCTCAACCATTTGTTGTGCTTTTGATCCATTGTTGATATTCCTAATATACATCTCTTCATACTTGGTTGAGAAGTCTAAAGTCTCTGCATTGTTATTCTGTTCACTATCTAAATCTTTGATCTTTAAGTAAAAACTGGTAATCCACATCTATTAAAATCTTTTTTTAATGAAACATACACTCAAATATATATGGTTAGTCTGGCTAATAAATATGCATGATAATATGTTACTAGAATAAAATTATAATAACTGCCCATATCATATTAATATCGTTTATGTTCTTTATTACATTTTACAATGCTTTTTTACAACCGACTATTGACGATTTCGATTGCCTCAGCAATTTTCTTCAGAACTATAAATAGAACTTCTGAAGAAGATTGCTGGAGCAATCAAAACTATCAATGGAGAGTTGTAGAAAAGCATTAGAAAAAGTAATAAAGAACATAAACTATAGGAATATTATATGGATTTGGCAATCCAGTAAGACATGTGTCAATGAAAAGAATGACTATAACCACTAACCAGACATTAGGTAATTATTAAAAAATGAAAAAAAATTATGAAACTCTAAAAATATGCTTGAATGAAATATGTTATAGACAAATGATATGCTGTGGTAGAGTACAACTGAGTTCAAATACTATTTTCATATCGAAATACAAAGCTAATACAAAAAAGTTTAAATATTTTAATTATATAGCGATTATATATCAATGTCTGATCACACGTATAAAATCAAGATCATCTTGAGAGTTGATGCTTTAAAAGGTCTTGAAAATTGTTCTAAACCAAATAATAATATTTTAATTGACCAGTTTTCGGCTCATATATTTGGTACACATATACTTTGCTACCAAAAAAAGTTTCCCAGCTAATAAATAATTGAAATTCATTTAAAGCTACTTTAAAACATTTACTGCATTTATTTCAGTAATGATATATTGACAACATTTAAAAGAATCATTACATATACTACAATTGGTGAGGTTTCAAATGCATAATTGTTATCCGTAACAAGCATCAAGTTGAACGAATGCAATGATATCTTTTAATAAACCTACCATGGCTTGCTTCATGATAAATCCAATACTATTTAACATCTTCACCATTCCATTTCAGAATAATCTTACCAAAGTGAATTCTGCACATAATGGTAACATGCATTCCTTGAAAAATTATTCCAGTTTGCGAATCACTGTTCTGAGTATAATCCAATAATTTTTGTTCTCTATTTTCTCTCATGTAAACTTCAATTTTATAACCCTCACTATTTTTTTACTGTGGAAAATTGCTTTACTGGCCTTTATTCCAATATCAGCCTTTCAAGCTAATTGAGCACGTGCCTTTGAGAGTGTTAAATAAATGAATACTCTCTTCTTCAATCCGAGATATAGCATTTATTCCTGCATAAATGCTATATCTCGCATTGAAGAAGAGAGTGAATAAATGCTATATCTCGGATTGAAGAAGAGAGTATTCATTTATTTAACACTCTCAAAGGCGCGTGCTCAATTAGCTTGAAAGGCTGATATTGGAATGAAATATAATTGCAAGCATGGCGCTATATAACATATTTGCTTATTTACTGGCCTTGTTATTTGATTTTTTTATTGTGCCATTGATTACTTGCTTACATGTTTGTGGTTCCATCGTGGTTTTGAAAAAGTTCAAAGAGAGCGCTGCAGTCTGGACGAGACCATTATTAACAATAAGCTTAAGTCAAAATTTCTATAGTATAAATCTAAGAATCAATGTTTAATAAAAAATACTGCAAACTAAAATTATAAATACCAAACGATTAAAACAAATAAATTGAATTAAAAATACACAAAACATTTAATTTCAGCAAAACTTTATTTTTTCTTTATGGAGATCAACGTTCACTAGGTAAAATGTTTCCATTAGGATCCACGCAATACCATCTAAAACCATTAGTCTGCAGCGGCTTATAATAACCTTTTGCGTTGCAATCAGGGAGTGCGACATCTTGCCTGCCACCTATTATCCATTTTACACCATCTTCATAATGCTTCTGACATTTAGTCAAACCTAAATAAAGAGAATTCGAATTATTATTGTTTATCCAAATAAAAGTAGCAGCTAACGATAACTAGATATCTATTTGGCAAGCAAAATTGGGATAATTAGTTATGTTAGCTATGGATCGATTATATTAAAAAAACATTTTAAATCTGTTTGCGACATAAAACAATGCCATGGTTTACTTAGCATGACTCAAGCACGAATTAAGAGCCTGACAAATGAATGCCAAACGGGGATGTATTAAAGCTTTTATTATACGTGATATTACTATTATAATTGAAAGAATATTTGCAGATATGATTGTGATAGTGTAATCCATTGTTATAATGATGACATAAGAATTCTTCATTATTCGTGATACCTTAAAATATGGTAAAATGTATAATACTGTGATTTTAATACAAATACATATACAGATGAAAATAAAAAGTTAAGGATAAAGAGAAATACGAATACCAACAGATGTAATGTTTAATGGATATTCACAGAAGGAAATAGATTGATAAACACAAATTAAAAGAAGTTACTGACTGCAAGTATGTTAGCCAAATAATTAATACAGTTGGAAGCTTAATGGATGAAAAATTGTAGAACTATCTTGGATGGAATGCTTTTGGTAGAAATAACTTAGTATTAATATGGAATATGCCTATGTGTTTGAAAAGGTGGTTCTTTTAAAGATATGTATTTTCCTGGGTCTTACACATGGATCTAAAATTGTGACTTAATAGAAGATCAATGTCCAGATTTACGATTATTGAATGAAGTACAGAGAGATGTTATTTGAAGTAACAAGAAAAAACAAACACTAAATACAAGTGCTATGATGAGAGAACAAGCAGGTATCACTGCCATCAGTGAAAGAGTTTGAAAACTGAAATGGATTTGAACTGAAGGTATTACTAGAAAACATGATAATAGAAGGACAATTGAAGTTTTCGATTAGGTCCTAAGAGATTGCTAAAGATCAGAAAAAACCCAAATGTAAAATGGATGGATGAAATAATAAAGTTCTTTGGTTGTGATGTAAAGAAGTCAAGGTATGGATCAGAGAACTGAATAATATTTGGAAAATTTTCATCGTGTAGTGAATTAACAATGGCTGAAAATGACAATGACACACATTCAATATATATATATATTGTGCCGGTCAAAATATGCTTATCCATCTAACACGAGCTGGAACTCACAAAATGTACTTCAAACCCAGTCGAGCCCGAGATTTTGGTCAGGGACCAGCCTGGATTCGAACCCACTCTCCAAGCCCCAGATCAAACACCTAATGGACAACATAACAATGATGGCACACGAAAATTAATTCTTAATCCGGCCCACTAGCAAATCGGAGAAACAGAAGACTCATGGACTTAAACATCTATATAAACAACTTAAACACTAAAGACATTCCAAAGATAAAATCTAATATAATTAATTAATAGGGGTTTTACTAATGAAATAGCTATGGGAAATTAGTGAATTGGATTGATTTAATAATGAGACAGAAACTGATATATGATGAATTAAAATATATTTATTGACAATTGTTGTTGGCAAATGCACGCAGGCATTTTATTTATAAAGTAACATTACTATAGGCCATTTAAACAATAATTGATACGTTGGCTATTATTTAATTGCGCCAATATTATTTAATGGAAACAAATACTCTACTATATAACTAATCATTACATTAACTTTTATTAGTTATGCCCTTTCATCATCAGTTCATGTGGCTATTGTACGTAAAATCTAACCAAGTCTGGAGTGAAACTTAATAATACATCTGACTATAATAATTTTATATATCAACTAAGGGCTTATAAAGCATCCCAGATAGCTTTAGATTGAACGGGTTTTCAAGATTGCTTCGGATCAACGCCGAAGCCTGCATATTAGGGAGGAAATAGTTGGCTATAACGATTTTACTAATACGCTAGGCACAAGTAAAATATAATAATAAAGTGGCTCTGCGGATGGAAGAATAGTTTTAGGGTTTTTGTGACAAACAACGGTTTACCCAATAACCGGTTGTCATGCTGCAAAAGGGAACTTTTATTTGGTTCATAAGAAGCGGGGGACTTACATGCTAATCTGGCCTGTAGCTCAGACTTCGCTACTGCACTACCCTATAAGAGAAGATGTGCTGGCAATGCCGTGGCTCCATCTTAATTATAAAACAGCACAACAAGAAAAATATTAATAAGTTTCACATCCGCCAAGCCGAAGGATATTATAAATGAAATATCACATATTAAATGAACACAAGTTTATCAGCTTGATCAAAAGAGCCAACTCTTCTGTAGCATGAGAAATATGTATATGCTACTGACGGGAATATATACAAACTTTACTTTATCCCGTTCAATCTCTTTAGTTATCTATAACTACTAAACTTTTAAAAAGGAGGAAAAGTATATTTAATAAGGGACTTACGAATACTTTATTAAAAAAAATATACTTATGATTGCACTCCAGGCTCGTTTAATCTTTAGTAATATAATAATTAAAGGTTGAAAAGCCACATTTTATATTTATATTAATTAATTTACTAAATGACAAAATATGAATTTGGGTTTCGAAACAGTGCACGAAATGACGCTATATAAATAATAATACGAAGATGTTAAATTTATATGTTTAAAAACATATTCTATAATTAAATGCACGCCGTTTCGAAATGTAGGCACAACTAATAATAATTAAAAATAAGCAAAAGAAAAGCAAAATATAACTGCAGTGATTAAATTATATAGCAAAACATTAATTAACACAGAAGTTTACAAAAGTATTTCATATTATAGAATTTAAAGATTATTTGAAAAACAATTTAGAAAGAAGTTTCGATAATATAGTTAGCTAACCTGTTTTTGAAGAAATGATTGTTTTTGAAATTCACACAGAGAGCTCTGCTATTTTAAATAATATTATAACAGTTCTATAGCTGGACTGGATAGATTCGAGCTGGAACGAAGGTGAGTTCTTTGGCGGCTTATGGCATGTTCTTGTTCAGTTGCGAGACGATTTAAAATGGTGTTGGAATGACGGCAAGTCCCTTTTAGTAGCTTATGACATCTTTTATTTGGTGTAAGCTTGTTGGTTGTTGCTTCGGCACTTGATGGATTGAACTCGGCGTTCCATCATGGGAATGGCAGCAAAATTTTGCCTGACTTTAGCCAGACATGGTAAAATTAAACAATTTATAACTTGGATAGTAATAGCTCTTCAAAAGCAAGATGGTGTATATCTTCCCGCTTAAAATAAGCCCTATTTATATATTTCGACTAAACTTTAACATTTTTTTGGAATTTCATTAGCCTCGGGACCAATTGACTTTTAATTAAACAAAATAATATAATCCAATTTCTACAACAGATAATGTCTCCGAGGTGTTACATTTAATTACTTAAAATTATTAAAATATATAAATTATATAATTTGATTCAGTTTCATTAATTAAATTCCTTTTTAGGTGTTAAAGAATGTTAAAGCTTAGCAGAAGGAACGGTATTCTGATTTAATGATAAAGTCTTTTGTTGCAAACAAAAATCAATCAGTAAACTAGATTTTACTTTTTATCCGGGGTGCAGTCACTAATTGATCTCTTGTTTACACAAAATTCTCATTTTTAATTACAAATGGATGATTTTTATTTTACTGAAATAAATAACTTTTAACATATTTGTTCTTACAATATTATTTGTTTATAAAAAAAAAAAAGCAAATTTAAAGAAAATACTTTAGTTTCATTTATATAGGTAAAACATTAAATCAGAAAACCGTTAAATATAATTTAAAGAAAATGTTTTACAGGATCTTTATTTAAACTTAAATATATATATATATCATTCCAATGTTTAACTTATCCATCCACATATGAATATAATAGTGAATATAATTAAGAATTGACTGAAAATTAATAAAACATTTTATAATAAATTATGAGCATTTCTCCGCTATAACTTTATCAAACCTGTCTAATTATAGCGTGTTTTCGTATGTAAATGGATGATGCAATTTAAGCGGCTATTATAGCAAAGTTTTCCCGCTCGACTTATATATAACATTTTTACATATGACATTTTTACATTTAAGATAGGTTCGAAACTAGTTCAGACGAGTAGGTCATTAGGTTGATGGTGAAATGGAAAGGGATTGGAAGGTTTACGTTTCAATATGTATATATATATAATGCATGCTAAGAGCAAGTTACAAAATTTATAACTTGTTTTGTTTTCATAAATGTACCCTTGAAGGTTTTTGCAATGATATATATTGCAGAGGCTTTTACTATGTGGTGAAAGTGAACTGATTTTAGACCCATATAGCTGTCTAGTTTGTTTAGCTGGATTTGAAGATATTTACGTATCTGAAAAACTCATGCTTTCAAACTGATAGAAACATGTTTCATAAATGCTGATTATAGAGTTGGTAATTAGATCTAGTTTCTAGTCTTTCCTATCCTTTACTGAGGTGAGCCAACTAGCTCGAAACCATGGTCTAAAGGTTGGAAACAACAAAAGAGATTTTGAATTCTATCTTTTTCAGCGATTATGTAAACAAAAGCTTGTTAGGAGCTATTGGTAAAGCTCCATCTAATGATCATATATATATATATTGTGCCCTTGTCTGTAGGTCATAGGTAGGGTAGAAAGGTCAATTATTAAAAAAAAATTTTAAATTTTAAGTTATATTTGTAAGATATATAATTAATAATAAGAGAATGAGATTTTATAGTACAATTTAAAGCTAAAAATACCTGGTAGGTAACAGTGTAATAAATTATTTTAAAAGAAAACAATTAAATAAAGCTTAATCATATCATTGCTTATGGTTGTGAAAGCTGGCCATATAAAATAATACAGCTATAGATAGTTAAAAGTAGATTAATAATTTGAATATAATATTTTAAAACTAATAAATTAAATAAATACTATATGTAGTGTATAATTATATTTAATAATCAAAATTAATAGATTGTGTTTTAAAATAAACTTTGGGATGGTGAGAGTTATATTTAGTTTAACATTATAAATTATTTTCTAAATTTTTTATAAAATATATCAGTTTTGGTAATTTAAACCAAGACGTAAATAAAAAATCATTTTATAAAGTTAGTAGACACGTGACCGTATATTAAATACCTTCACACACACTCTTGTTAAAATAATAATAAACTGTGTGAATTTAAAACTAGATATAATTGCCATCGATCTTTAAAGTGAAAGTTAAAAAATATTAAATATTGTTTTAATAATTATTTTAAAGCTTAGATGATTTTTTTTATATAAAACTATAATTGAATTTAAAAATATTGGTATAAATATTCCAGACATTACGTCATCAATTCTTCATTTTAAAACATCCATTCTGTTATCAAAATAAAATGAATAAATTGTTCGCGCTAAAATAAATATTAACCAATCAAAGGATGTAAAATTAACAAACAAAAATCTAAGAATTATACAGAGCGGGAGAAGTAATGTGTAAGTGAAAGAGAAAGTAACAAATTTTGATAGCTGGTAACATCGTAGCTGAACAGTAATATAAATTTATAATTTCGGATTTATTCTAAAAGTTATTCTGTAACATATAATATATTTTTGACTACAGAGATATGTATTGCTAATTTTAAGTTTATCTTACCAGGAAATTTTATTCAAATTTAACCAGAAAGCCTACAGTAACATGGAAGTACAAGAAAAAATATTTAAAGTGATTGCTGAAAGAAAAATAATGGGAAAGTATCTTAATACGACTTTATTTGTGCACAACCAGAAACTTAATCTTATAACTGAAAGGAATACCATTGGGACGATATGTGCAAATCTGAAAAAGAAGCTGCTGATCGTCAAGAACAATTTATGACGATAAATTTACAGAGCTATCTTAAAACTAAATTATTCTTCTCTATGAACAAAATTTTAATATGCGTTCTAGTACCAAGAAAAATAATAATGAAGAAAAGTGTTTATTTTAAAAGGGAAACATTATTAAAACTATAGTTCCCGAATGTTAAAGTAAAGAAAAAGTTAAAGACTAATATGAAAGTGCTATATGTATTTTATAGAAAAAGAGCTGAAACCTTTATCCAATAAGAAGAGAAAAATATTATAAAGTATTCAATGAAAATAATGCTTGATCAAAGAAATATAAAATTAAATGACTAAATAAAAATGGATCCATGGAAACAGAAATTTATTGAAGATTTTAAAATAAAATATCTACAAGATGCATCGGGGGAAACCAGACGCGCGGGAAAAAGCTAGCAGACTATGTTGAAGGAGATATCAAGAATTAATAAGTGTATAAAATATTGAGAAAACTAAGGATCATCGTCGATGAAGATTATTAAACAGAATTATTTCTTTTTATAGAACATTAAGTGACTGAAGAAAAAATAAAGTATATATTTTTTTTTAGCTTTACTATGAACAATTTACAAGCAAGTTCGACAAAGCAGTATCGTAAATATAATTTAATATTTTTATTTGATTGTATTTAAAATATAAAAAATCTATATTAGCTTAGGGAAACATATAAACATGAATTTAAGAATAATGATATTTTAAATATAATAGCTTAATAGAATGATAGAAATATTATTATAAAAAATAGAATGTATGTATGGAAGTTTTAATATCTACAAGAAGTAATGGAATGGTGAAGCCTTCAGAATACGATCAAGAAGATAGAGATCGTTTTTGGTAATTGTGATATTATTGATAATGCATAATGTATTTTTTTTAGGTCATCTATTAATGAAGAATGATGTATGAAAGTTTTAAAATTATAAGTACACATTTTTATCCAACATTAAAATATATTTGAGATAGTAGTAATTTTAAATGTGCATGCAATAAGTTGTTTTAAAAATATAATTAATAATAAGTATCATAATAATTATGTGATTCTTTTGAACTTTTATGTTGCAAAATATTCATGATGATTTTAAAATAGTTGGTATATTATAAATATACGAGATAAGTAGTAAAAGATTTTCTTAAGAATAGCTGTATAGTTAGAACTAAAAATGAATTTTATTATTGTTAGAAATGTAGACAGAAATTTGTCGATGTATTGCATAGATAAATCTAGAGAAATAAAATCGGATAGTGACTTGGTAGTACTGGTGTAGAGGAAACCAAGATGATGTTTTTTGCCAAGAAATAAGAAAAATCAAATATTTGGATTATAGTATTTTGTGTGATTTCAGTATAGCTAACTAAGTCCTATCACTGAACACATATTTTGGACAGTGTTTTTTTACGTATTTTGAAACTTTTTGATGTTATATAAAGCTGAAGGAATAGCTTTAGCATCACTCCTATAGTAGAGGTGGATAGACAGATAAAGGTCACTCCTCTATGGTGTTCTTTAAATTCACTGTGCCATCATTGTCAAGTTTTATGACGGATAATATTCTAGTTGTTTTGATCCTACGCATCTATTTTCGCTATCCTTGTTTCATGAATATACATCGTCAGAAAGATATTTTATAGAAATGATACATAAAATAGAAATGAGGCTATGTTGTAGTTATGTAAGAATAGTTTATTTACTAGAATGAGTTAGAATTGTTATTTTAAAAGTGAAAGTATAAATGTCATAAAGAGATGAAGAATCATATGATATAGTTTTAAAAAGTAATTCTGAAATGAATATAAGATTTTAAAGGAAAAATCTAAACAAAGTTTTTAAAGTAATAATAAAATTTTAATATTTTATATGATATTTAAAAATAGAGATTGCATGTTGGTTGAAAAAATGATTCAATAATGTGTAACAGATATATGTATTTGTGCATGGTATGTTAATGATTGTAGTTACCATACGAAGCAAAAGGCTTGGATAAGTATTTGATTAATAATTATTGTATAGTCAATAATAAAACGGAACATCAAAATGTCAAGAAGGGTTTGAATCTTTAGGATTCCATACGAATAATATAAAAATAGAATTTTATGATTTTGTATAATTTTTACTACGAAGGTAAAAAATTTTGTAAAAAATATAATTTTAAAATTAATAGAGATATAAAGTATTAATGATAATTATTGATAGATACATTTTTTTGTAACAAGCTAAACTAAAAACAGATATCTAATAATAATAATACTGTATAAGAGTTAAAAATAAAATAAATAGAAATTTAATGTTAAGAGATAAACTAGTAAAGTAATTTTGTAACAGGAAAGTAGGGATATCCGCTGTATATAATGTAAATATTGTTATTTGTATAATTATTAATAAACTATGTTGTAAATTTATTTGTAAGCTTCGTGTCTTAGTTATATTTCTCCACATAGAATGCATGATATCGCAATACACATTTATAATTGCAACAGACATATAATTTTGCACAAAGTAGATAAACATAAAAGTGTTATAATAATTTTTGAAAATTTATTTGTATGATAAAATAAAAGGATTATAATTAGATCGTTTATTGGTCATAAGTTGGTTGCCACAATATTAAAATAAATTATATGCTAATATTATAACACGTATTTTGATTGTCAGATTATTAAATACTACTACGAACGTAATATTTATTTATTTATTTCATTTAAGAAGAAATAGGATTACATTATACTATTATTATTATTATTCTTATTTATTATTGTTAGTTGTTACGTAGTGAATTTATGACATAAAATTCCCTTCTCATAGTTTACTACCGTAATTTAAATCAGTTTAAATGCAATTTATGAACCTGAGATTTATTTGATTTGATTTTATTTCATTTATTTACTTAAATTATTTAATTGAGCTAGATTATTATTACAAAGAATAATAAGATATGATTATTATCTTGATAGTAATGACAAGAGTTTGGAAAGTCATAAGAATACCATAAGTTGATTATTTAGTATAGTGTTCTTATGCCATTGGGATAGTATCATGTGGATATATCTCAATGTAGTCTGTCTCGCTCCCCGTGTCGTCGCTCCATGTCTCATGAAAATAATAAATTTTTAATAATATAACTGTATTTATGTTTTAAAGTTTAGAGCTATTAGTAATCATTTTGGTAAAATTAATTTCATTGATTTTGTTAAGACTGAGCTAGAGAGAACCCGGAAATATATTTTAAACATTATTATAGATTGGTTTGGAGTGGACACGCGAGAGAGGCGACGGGGGAGGAGGTTACAATATATATATAAATAATAGAAGAGCAATACATACACTTCAGACTACTCAAAGAAGTATGGAGAGATGCATGTTGGGAGTAACAAGAAGAGATCAAAAATGCAATATATGGGTAAGAGAACAAATAGTTGTTACTGACCTCATTGAAAAAATTAAAAGACTGAAGTGGAGTTGGGCTGGACATATTGCTAGTAAAGATGCTAATGGATGGACAATTGAAATCTTAAACTGGATTACAAGATACTGTAAAAGACCCAGAAAGAGCCCACATGTGAGATGGATGAATGAAATAAGAAAGTGTGCAGGGGTGATGTGGAGAAAAGAAGCTAAAGATCAGAAAAGATGGATTGAACGTGGAGAGACCTTCGTCCTGCAATGGATTGATAATGGCTGATGATATATATATATATATTGTAATGTTTATTTATATACATTGCAAATATATTGGCATTTTGGTAAAAGCTAAAAAATAAAAGTAGATTTAGTTTTTTTTTTTGACTAATTTTTTTTTAAAAATAACGTACAGTGAAAGTTAAACTATTTTTTCATATTTTTTTTAATGTAACTAGAAATAAAAGTAGAATTGGAGAGAACAAAAGACATAAATTACCAATCTAGATAAGAGAAAGTAAAAATACTTCAACTAATTAAAGATGGCAGAATTTTGCTGAAAAAAATAAAGATTTTGTTACATAAATTTTATAAAGAATATATAAGATTATCAACGGATATTTTGACAAACAAAAGATATGTGCAGAAGTCGGAAAACTGGGCCTCTAGTATAAAAGGCAGAGGTCAGTTTGAAGAACATCTTGTTCATTGGTTTCTCTAGTTGGTCTTGGATAACAATAATATATCCAAGATCGCTCTAAGCTGAAGTAATTCGGCATGTCAGAGTGAACCGGAGCTTCTGAAGACATCGTGCCTGAAGATGTATACCAGAAAAGCTTTTGTGACCGACTAGGAGAATGGACTGCAAGATCAACTAATAATCAAAGGTCGTGAGTTCATTTTAACCCAAAAAAACTATGCATAGTTATCTACAACCATCGTGAATTCACTAAAACTTACCGGTAAGTTATGCTTCATTATCCTGATTGCGACAAATTTAAGCGTTCGCAAACAATTCTTAAAAATATACGTATAAAAGGATCCCGATAGTGACTTTAATTGATCAAGAGACTCTTATTTAACCAAGAACTTTTTAATTGTTTAACTATTATTTATTTTATTAATATTTCACATCTGAATTATATGTGTTCTCTCTAATTTACTTATAAGGAATTTTCATTTTAACTTAAACAGATTTTTGGTCTGTTATAATAAAAAATATTTCTAATATCAATTTTCATTTGTGCATTATTAATAATAGTTATTATTTATTATTAAATTTATTAATATTATTTTAGTGATGTTTAAATATATATTTTACCTTTGCCAATGTGGTTAATAAGCCCAGGAATAATAATCTTAAAAAAAAAAAAAAATTCTCATTACGGTATGATGCAATACCTATTAGTTTAAAAGTATTTTTCTTTTTTGTTTGCCAGATGCTATGTGACGGTTCAGTGGGTTCTTGCAGAACTCTGGCGCTTTTCAAATAAATTAAAAACTGATTTTCGTCGATAGCATAATTCTCAACAATTACAAGGCCAAGTTGATCAGGAAATATATGTCTTTAATAGAAATCGAAATACAACTTTCTTCTTTTTGACATAACTTGATCAACTCGCACGCAGTTTATATTAGTATGTAGAGGCCTAACAAAACGGAAAACATTATAATATATTGTGATGATCGCACATACTGCAGTCACACATATAGATATTTAAAATTTAAAGAATGTTAAATATTGTGCTTGGATTATAAAAAAGTGAGTTTTAAAATTTTTTTACATAAACAAAGAAATGCTTAATTAAAAAAAGAGAGGGAATTAGAATCAAAAAAAGATTCTTATCTTTTACCCTTCAAAGTTCAGATTTTAGAAAGAATAGAAATATTAAGGTTAAAAAATATCGATATCATATGTTTAATGTAAGATTAAAAAAATGAGAAATGAAATATAAATAAAATAAAAACTTAATGATATAAAAACAAAAGTGATAGTTGGGAAGTTTAAATAAAATATAAGTAAAATTTAGAATGCAACGAAAAGATAAAGATCTGGTCTTAAAATTACACATTTTGATGAAAATGAAATGCATGTGTGAATGTATGAATAAAGAGAGTACGGTTTATTTCATGTCAAAATGAAATAATTTTATTAAAGAAAATGATTGATAAATAAATGTAAAATATTATATTATAAAATTGTATCAAATTGAAAGTAATTTTGTATAAGTTGTTGAAAGCATTTTTAAAGTAAAAAGGTGTAAAATAAAAAAACCCCACAAGAGATCTAGATAAGGAAGGAATTTGAAAAATAAAGAACATTTATTAATTAATTGAAAAACAGTATTGGTTGAGATTTCAGTGAAGACACTGCTCTGATAAGAAGCAGAGAAATATAATAGAAAGCAGACATGAAAGTTAAATTTGAGAACATGAAAACAAACTATAACCTAAGGGAAGCTTCAAGGATGTGTGGCTAAGGGTCAGTTGTGATCGCCGGTCAATCCAGATTTCTGTGCTGTAATGGTTCATGTCTTGATGTAACTACTGCTGAAGGGTTTGTTTGCCTTACCTTGATGCCGTAAAGACGGAGGAATCCCAACCATCAAATCTAGCCAAAGAGCGACCGTTCCCTACTAAAGAAGTGGAAAAATTCCATGGGACAGTCAGCAAGATGCCAAGTTTATTCAAAGACTTAATGACCTAGGTAATTATGAATAATACCTTTTATCTAACTTATGTGCACATGCCTTTTAAATTTAATGCAATTGCCAAACCCAGATATAATGAGATAGTCATTAATTAGACTCTTTGAATATTTGAAATGACTATAAAGGGATCAGTTATTCCCACAGATTGCAATCATATATAGAATCTTCTATAGTATTTATTTATTTTTTTGTGGTATTATAACATAATCTGTTTTTTTTTATATTGAGTGTTAATAATTTAGAGTGTTTCTTTATTTATAATTTATTGCATTAAATATCTTTTATTTATGTAAAATCTGTTTCGTCTCTTTCTTCGCCACTTCCAAAAATAATATAATCTTAGGGTTGGGAAATAATTATTATTCATTTGAGTACTTAATTAACATGTGAAGCTAGTGGTGCAGTATTTGATCCCATTAAATTTATAATTATCCAAGCGCTGTAACTCTGTTAAATCTTACAGCAGTCGGGAGAAAGTTGAATGGGAAATATAACTTGTATGCTATACCTGTATAGCATACAAGTTCGGTCAAGTACGGATATAGACTCGTTTATGTCTGTATTTTCTCTCTGCTTGTGGTGGCGGAAAGTGGACGATCTTGAATTATAAGAAATTCCCCATTATATCTATATAAAAGGGAAGTTTAAGCTTTCGATCGTCAGGTTTCCATTACAATATATATATATATTCCCATGGTATGTGCATTGCCATATAACATTAATTTAGAAAATTTATAGCTTTTTTGCAATAAATGAGTAAAGTTTGACATAAAGGTTACTAAACGAAATATATAAAAAGTTATTAAACTAAGTCCATTTATTACATTTAACTTGTTCTTAAATAAAAAATAAAAAGAGAAACTATTCAAGAATAATTTATTGTGTGGTTGGAAGAGAAATTTAATAAATGAATGCAAATATTAAAAGTTGTTTCTTGATCTGTAGTTATACTATTGTATAGAATATGGATTTTTGCTTTATAGTATGTATTTGGGTGAAATTAGTACTTAATTGGTTGAAAAATTGGGAAATCTACTATTACCATTGATACCAAGCAGTGACTTCTAGGGAATTTTTTAGCATCTAAAAGTAATATATTTTCTCAAACATGCTTTGAAAAAATTTATTTATATATATATGTTGATACGAATATTTTCACAGATTGCATATATAAAAGACATATTTTGCGGGTTCATCCATGTTAAAATATTTTAAATATAGATATATTGACATTTCGAAATGTCAGTATATCTATATTTAAAATATTTTAACATGGATGAACCTGAAAATATATGTCTTTTATATATATAATCAAAACTACCCCAAATCCAAAATTCAACCAGACCAGCAAAAAAATAATATTAAAACACTACCAAAAGTTTTCACTGCTACAAGCAGACTTCTCAAGTGTAAAGAACTACAAAAACTACACAATATATATAATATTAAACATTACCCACAAATCCATTCACTTCCCATCCACCCTTAATATTAAAAGAACTCTTAAATAAATTAATTGCTTCAGAATAATAAATTTTCAATAATAAAGATTTTTTAATTCTTCTTTTGATTTCATTTCTCTCAAAGAAGACAACCTTAGCTTCATCAAAATCAATAGTGTGGCCTGTATCTTTTTCATGGACATACAAAGCAGAACTAAGATATCTATTTTTAACTCTACTTTTATGAACCTTTATTCCTTCATTTAAACTCAAACTACTCTGACCTATGTAAACCTTCTTACTAAATAAACAAGGGATAAAATATACTACACCAGGAATAGTCTTTCTATCAAAAATTTCTTTTGTATTATTTAATAAATTATTCAATGTAACACCCCTTTTCCAAGCAATTTTCTTATTTCCAAACAATTTACTATTTCTACATACAATTTTATAAGAAGACAATTTAAATGGCAAAGAAATAAAGTCATATTTTTCTTTAACCTTTACATCCTTACAAATATTACTATTAAATAAAATACTTTTAACAAATTTATCAGAGTAACCAATCCTCAAGTAATCTTTATAAAATTTATATTTCTGAAACAAAGCTACCTCACTAGAATTATTTAATTTATTATTCCTATGACAATAATTTCTTAAAGCAGCTACTTTATGAGATACAGACTGATAGCTATCAGGTTTAATTATAGATCTTAATTCTTTACTTTTAACAAAATGACTGCACAGCAAACAATTAGTCTCTACATTTCTAATCACCAAAAGATCTAAAAATTTTAACTTACCAAAATCTAACCCCCCTTCTTCTAACACAAATTTTATAGAAGGATCAAAACAATTAAACTCATTTACAAATTCCTTCAATTTATCATTCTCAACTACAAATAAACAATCATCAACATATCTGACAAATAACTTTACATATAAACAATTCTTTTTAATAATAATTTCCTCTTCCATATAATTAATATAAACTGAACATACTAAAGGAGAAATAATATAACCTATTATCCACCCTTCCTTAATCTTATAAAAATTACCTTTATAAGTAAAATACATAGAATCTTCCAATAACAAAAGCAAATCTTTAATTACCTTAATTCTATTTTTTGATAAATAACTTTTCTTAATCAATACAGACATAAGAAAATCAATACTGCTTAACCTATTAACAGACTGATACATATTTTCAATATCTAAACTGCCAAATACCCAATTACTTTCCATTTTAAAATTATTAATCTTATCAAAAGCCTCAAAAGAAGAAGAAACTGTATAATGACCAAAATCAACAAATTGTTTTAAAAAATTATTCAAGAATCTAGAAATACCCTCTACAATACTACCTGTAAAATCAAAAATAAATCTTAAAGGAAAACCATCTTTATGAGTCTTAATATTCACAAACATCTTAGCTGATGTAAAATCATTAGGATAGCATTTTAAATAATCTACTCTATTAAAAAATTTTAAATTAACCATTTTCTTCATAATATCTATCAATTTTCTTTTAATCAAACTACCTGGATCATTATCTAAAAACATATATTTACCATTATTTAATTTTCTATCCATTTTCTCTTTGAATTCATCTCCTTTCATAATAACAAACCTACCAGCTTTGTCTTCACAAGAAATGATTACATCATTAGCAATTAACTTATTATTAAGATGTTTAATCTCAGCAGGATTAATAACAAATTTTTATTTCCTTTTTAAACTTTTATTCAAAATCGATTGAATACCAACTTTCTGCTGATCACTCAAATTACTAGATTCAATAGACAAAATTGTATCAAAAACTATATTTTTTGAATAAAATGGAACAAAATTAGGGCCTTCACCAAGAATATCTAATTCTATATCATTTAACTTTATATTAGAAAGATTAACAACTCCATCATCAGAAACATTACTCTCATACCCTTTATCACTACAATAAATTTTATTAACTTTCCCAAACAATCACTTTAATTTTCTTTTATATTTTTTATAATAGAAATTTGACCTATTCTGTCTAAATTGTCTCATAAAAATTCAAAATTGAATAATTAAAATCTTGCCTCTTGTCTAAATAATGTCTATTTCTTTTATATACATAAATAAATTTGTAAGACCTTACAAAATTTTCTTTTAAAAAACTATTCAAAATATATGTTTGTAACTTAAAAATCAAATTCCTATTTTGAAGCAACTTTTTATTTCTACTAAAATTAATAACATAACACCTAGGAAAAACACTAAATTCCCTACAGTTTTTAAGAAAATAAATCTGCCATCTTAAATCATTCAATCTAGACAAATTTTTAATCCTTCTAATATCATTCAATGGAAAATTATTAAAAGCTAAACTCCACAAACCTATACTAAAAATCAATTACAAATACCCTTATAAATTAACATCCAATAAAAACATACACACACTTCTCTCTCTCTCTCTCTCTCTCTCTCTCTCTTATATATATATATATATATATATATATATATATATATATATATATATATATATATATATATATAACTAAATAAACACAAATATACTCTTTCAACTAAACTCAAACAACCAACTTAATATACATAAATAAAATTCAAATATATTAATAATAATAATAATAATAATAAAAAATCTTTACACTACATCAGCAAAACTACTCTTAAATGCAAAGAAACTCATTAAAATGTAAACATTACTAGCATAAAGCTAAACTAGTCAATATATAATCAAAACTACCTGAAATCCAAAATTCAAACAGACCAGCATAAAAATATTATTAAAACACTACCAAAGGTTTCACTGCTTCAAGCAGACTTCTCAAGTGTAAAGAACTACAAAAACTACACAATATACATAATGTTAAACATTACCCACAAATCCATTCACTTCCCATCCACCCTTAATATTAAAAGAACTCTTATATTTATATATATATATATATATATATATATATATATATATATATATATATATATATATATATATATATATATATATATGGCTAATGAAAATAGATGGAATATTTAAAATATTGTAGTGGATAATTTTTAATATTGTTTAAGATAATTTATAAAGCACTTATTAAGACTCCAATTTATTGTTCACACTGTTGTTATTTTTTAAAACTGTCCAAGGAATTGATCATTAAATATGTACAAAAGTAAGTATCAGCTATAGGTGAAATAGTGTAATTCAAATAATTCAAAGAATGATTAATGAATTTGCAGTCAACAACAAGAAAAAAATACTAGAGATCTAAAACAAATAATTTAGGAATATTTAAAGACACTTGATTGTGCATTCATTATTCGGTAATTTTTTATGTTTTATCATTCACTGAATATATAATGTTTGTTTGTTTGTTGCTTAATAACTCACCAAATATTTCACCTATCTTGTTGAGTGATGCAGAATTTTCTTTTTATTCTTTGGATTCTAGCTTTATGGTAATTTAATTGTTTTTAAACAATTGGTGATTTGCTGCTAATGTGGGTAAAGTCATAGGGCCAGAAATGAGGGTAGTATTATAAAAATAATGGTAAGAATAAAGTAAGGTAAATTAATTATGGGATGGTTATGATCATATAATAAAGTTCATAATAAGAATTTATATATTATCAAAGTTATAGATGACAGTTAAATGACACCACCATCAATAATAAATTCAAACAATTTTCGTTAATATTTGGTGACTGATCTTGCAAGAAATAGTTTAATGATTCAATTTTTAACATATACATTTATAAAGTAATATTTTTACTTAGGAATATGAAAATAGAGTTAAGATCACTCAATTATCTCAATGATTATTATTTATCCAGTCTATGCCAGTTGACTATATAAGCATGGTGACTTCTTATAGGATTCAATAAGATGTTAATATTAAATGAGATGCTCATTCTAATTTATATATATTATGATTTGCCTAGCAGTTATATTTCACACTATCACACTTGCCACACAATATGACATTTCTTAGAATCATTTAATTCTATAGTCTAATGTATCACATGCACATGTATCCAGTTATAATAAAGTACATTTTTATTAAAAGCCTTTTTTATAGGATATATGAGCACAGACTTTCACATGACCCATCACTCTCCACACTATCTCATAATACTGATACACTTGAACACATATATGTTGAAAAGATAAATAATCACCAATATATGTATTTCATGCTAAACCAGCAATCATCAGTTGGTCCAGATTACCAACTCTACATATATATGCTATAAGTGCTCAGATATATATTAAGATAGACAAACCTTATACTTTAATGGACAGCCTTCAATCTATTCCACACTCCAACTCTTCAACTGTCCATCCAATTAAAAATCTGATAATGGAATGCTCAAAGACCACCCTGAGGCTGAGATTGTTGTCATACCCATGTTGACCTAAGATCAATCTGACTCCTCATGTACAGGACCTAATCCATTTAATACATATACAAGGGATGGGCAGACATTTCTATTATGAAATAACTGAAACACACAGGCTTATTCCAAACCTGTGTTTTTATATATATATAATATACAGGGTATATGAGCACAGTCCATTTAAAATGAAATATGAATAAATTTACAAAAGTATGATATTTAAGGATATAGTATTTATAAGAGAGCAGGAGATCAAGAGATCTCTGTGATCATTGAGAGATCAGCCAGCTAACTCAGAAGGACAGCTAAAAAAACTATACATCAATCATATATCAACCAGCATTATCAAAAAGTAATACTAATACTCAAAATAAACCATTCATCATCATTAATGATAGGAATAAACAAATTAGTACAATAAATGAGAATAAAATCAACAGACCATCTTGTGGCTGGATTAAAAATGAGTCTTCTTTAGACCGGGCTAACTATTGAGCCTTTGCCACCTTGGGCAATTATTTAAACATAACTTGGATGCACCAGCTTAGTACCCATCCATTAAAATACACAATAATCAGAAATCGAAACAATAATGCTGGGACATTTAAAACATGCTGATCATCATCAATGCTTTGGCCACTTGTACTGGCCAACTATAAACTTAACTCCTAATAATATTAAACTAAAATAAAATATAGTGCATGGGCTTTAAAGAGTATCCTCTTTTGTGCCAATCAGGATTATGATTGATCATCTCTGGATGCCCCAAAAGCACTAAATACACATCCCCATTTATCCATGCACGAATCTAGCTCAGAGAACATAAGCTCTATTACTGTAAGTGAACAAGAGATGATGGAAACAATTTTAACAATTAAATAAGTTTATTAATAAGAATAAAATATTGAAATTAAGGTCTATGTGGCTTTACATATAAATTAAGTCTTATACAATAAAAAAATTATCACATTGGTGATTTACATAATTACTATCAAAATTTAAATTGTTACATGGATTTACATATATGTGTGCACAGACGTGCGATTTATAACATAAAATTAATGTATTTCAATTGGTATTCAATAATGACAAAAATAATTAAAATTTGCATATATGTCCTATTTGACAAGCATTGACATATATATGTGCACAGATTATTTATAAATGTAATTTTGTCAAACAATAAATAACATTACTTTTATAATTAATAATTCCATTTTGAATATACATAAAATTTACATATTTGTTATAATGATAAAAGTTATTTTCACAATTATTATTTTTGTTGAATATAGCATTTTTTTTCCTTAAAATAAATCCGATCAAATTTTTGTCAGATGATTGTTGATTGATTTAAAATGTCTTTTTTTAAATAAATGAAATATACAATCATTTTATAGAATTAAGAAAATATAAATTTCAAAATGCCTTTCTGCTTGATTAGTTAATGCTGATGAAATAGGCAAGGTGAGAGAGGAAAAGTGAATATGTGAGTTGCAGCTCTTCATGCCATGAAAAGTGGACAGCCAAGCATGGACTAAGTACACAATGCCCCATGATGTTGCAAGAAAATACCTCATTTTTAAGCACTGCCCCTTCTAAGTACCTAGACAGATCATCCACAAGAAATAGTATCCAGAAAAAATATCAGGCACTGAGCCAGCCCTGCTCATCTCTTGTGAGTCTTAGAGGCTTTAGATAAGGTGTATTTATGAGACCAAGGCCTATAAATGAGGCCTACATATACACCACAGGACTAGCCTGGGAGCTCAATATCTAGGTCTAGACAGTGCTGAGCATATACTTCAGAGCACCATGAACACACCACATCCAGACAGTCCTGCTCAACTATACACCAACCATAAACATAAAAAGTACAAATTCACATATCACTTTTAAAATGTCATTTTACTACAGAAATTATTTAAAAATTTTGTTATTATATATAACTCTACTCACCACAGCTGTATATACATTTATCTGGGTTTCTCTGCCTTTAGATAGTCAGCATCTATATAATTATTTATTTAGCAAACTGGTTCTTTTGGTCCATTAGAAAAATATAATCCATGTTTGTTGTCATCATCAGGTAAAAGTATGCAATCCATGTAAACTCTTGATCTGTAATTGGTCACTTTCTATCTAGGATTATTCCAGGCAAGCAGTTGTCTTGGTTTGATATATTTCAGGCAAGCAATCATCCTCCATATTTAAGGCTATGAAATTCTACACAAAGAAGTGGGTCATTTTTCTCCATGTAAATTTCAAACTCCTGCAAGGAAATATTAGCAGCTCCTGAATCTACTGTCATGCCTTTAGCTACTTCAGTTTATTGTAACTATTTTTTCAACTCTACTACAGCCAACAACAAACTGCAGCTATCCATTTTGGTCAGCTAATTTCTGCCATTTACTCAAAAATTTTTAGTAGCCAAGCTGTTCTGTTCAGCTCTTGCAAAAAATTACAATCCAGACTGTTCTTCTCAAAAATCATTACCCAGACTAGAGCTAATTTTGTTATCAGGCCTTTTATAGAATCATCTAAGGTGATAACAATACCTTGATGAAAACAGAGTTTTTATTTTTAGCTCTCTAATCCCTTTGAAAACATATACGTTTTAATTAATTAAAATTTTTTAAAAACAATATTGTGTTTTTACATTTCACAATCAGAATAATAATGATAATAATACAATATTTATATTTATTCAGACTTTTTAAAAGTTTAATTTAGAAAACAATTTTTATTTTAAATCAGAGTTATTATTTAACCCTTTACTTATTATTATTTTATTTTAGGAAATATTAGAAAAATATCTACAAAAATTTATGTCTGTGTTTATTTCTACCTTTACTTTACTTTTATATATATATATATGCACACACACTATATTATTATGGGTGTGCCATGTAACCCAACCCTTACAATATATATATAATAAAAAAAAGTAATAAGCAAAAAACCATTTGAATCTTTTTATATATTATTGTCATTTTATACGTTGGAGTGAATTCACTAGATTTTGAAATTGGCATTTCATTCACAGGGCATAATTAGATTGGTTATTTTTGATTGGTAGTTGCAGGTTTAGAAGTATATTCAATGTTGTTTTATGAATGAGACCCTACCTACCATACTCTGCCATTGCATATGACAACTCTCTACAGTAACTCTACAATAACACAATATTATGCTGAATTACATGCACAAATCCATTACACCTGACTGGTATGGTCAGGATTAAACAGATAATTCCAGATTTTGATAGTAGTCTTTGTTCTGAGGTTGTTATTATTAACAAAGACCAAAACCACTCAAACTATTATATGTCATAGTTCATTTCGAGAATTTTTATGAAGTCACTACCCAGTAGTTGAATGTTTTAGACAGTGCCAATGTATAAATTGTAATGTATAAATTGTAATAAATAAAGTATAAAAAATTGTGTAAGTATTAGTGATGATGATCTATTTATCGAAACTTCATAATGGATTGCCATGAATTATAAAAAATATATAATAGTAATCATGCATTGTAAATCAACTTTACACACCAATGTTTTACATTAAATTAAAGTGCATTAGGTATTGGCTTATATGGTCGCTCAATAATTGTTACAATCACATTCTTAAATGATACATGTAATCATCTGGAGAGTAGAATGTATCTTGTTATGCCATATAGTACTCTCTAGATAAGTCAGCAAAGCATTACACACACCCACATTATTAAATTTAATACTGAACCAGTCGATCATAGTCCAAGATTGAGGTTCACTGTTGTACCACTTAACTCACATGTTATCCTGCCATTTTTTGTCATATTGTTTATAAACTATACATATATTTCTGAGAAGTGTCTATAAAAGTTACAAATATAAATTTTATATAAAAATTCTTTAATTATTATGATATTAATGCCTCTAGATGCGGCTCAGATATATACATATATTAACGGATATTTTATATATATAAAAGCACAAACAAAATTATAAATAATTTTGTATTTTTTTTCTTAAATATATTTTATTTTGTAAATAATTTTTTTCATATAACTACATAAAAATTCAAGATGGAAGATGCAACTGCTAACTGTCCAAGAGTAATTAAAAGGGTAGGAACATTAGTTTGTTTTATGATTTTAAAAGGAATTTTTAAATCAAAGTTAATGAAGGTAAAATTTAAAACAAAGCTAATTGATTTTAAGTAAGCTGTTAACATTTTTATCAGATCTATTTCCAATCTGTAAATTGATTTGAATTTATTATTGGACAGTTATCTAGTGATTGCATCTCCAGTAACAATAGTGAAAATATTTCTGTAAATTAAAGATTCAATTAGAGTTAAGAAGTTTAATTAAAAACATTCTTTGAATAACTTAAAACTGGTATAAATAGGCTGAAAATCTATTGTATTAGAGTTTGGCCAACAGTTGCTAGCTGATTCCACAATGGTTTGATTTTTGAAATAGTTTTAAGCAGAGGGGCCTAAGCCACCTTCCCCTCCATCTTCAGCTCAGTTCTTCACCATGCAGAGATGTAACTCCTATTGCTCAAGAGTTCCTGTGCCATAAAAGAATGGCTGAGGCCAAGAAACATTTTAAATCAAAGAATGGCATCTGCCACAGAAGATTCATCAGTACTTCATTCCACAGAATCCTGAGGTAACCAACCCAAAGTCATTATAATCATTTACCTAAATTCTAACTTGTAACTCTTTAAAATTAATGTTCTCTTTATTTTGAATCTCTTTTAATATGCCAATCGGCAAATATGTTAAGTTAATAATTATTTTCTTTATGTATCGATTCTCTTCTATCTCAAATAATACTACTGTAAAACTTTTCACCCAACTCATGCTTCTTATTATCTTTATAATTTAGTGCGATTATAATTTATTTTTAATGATATTTTTATATTTTTCACTAAATTTTATTTGTAAATGCCAATCAAACCCAGTCTTTCAAACTTCTATATCCCACTGTGGAACTTAAAAAAAGGGGAGGGGGATTAATGAGTTCTTGTTATTTATTTTTAAATAGCTCATAAAATTGAGTTTGTATTTTAAATGAATATATGCTTTTAAAAAAATATTTTATCTAATTTTATGCAAAATGTATAAATACTTTTCAATCTAGAGTGGATATTGGAGTCCGTTAATTTTATTGATTTCTTTATTGCTCATCATCGCCAAAAGGCTGGCAACCTTATTCTATTTTGTTATTTGCACTTTTAAGTGCGTGAATTTTAATTTTTTTTTATATGTTAAACAAAATAGTGATGCACGCTTCATTAATTATCATTTTAACTTTTGATAAATACTTTTTCTCACATGGGTCATTATTATAGTATATCATTATGTATTTGTTGAACTATTTAAAGCTTTATGTTAGTATTTAAACCCAATGATTTTACATTCTTATAATAGCACTGCTGGTATATGTCAGAAATTATTAATAAGCAACATAGGGCTTTGATCTGATTCACCTATACCTTATTCCAGGAATTATGAACATCTTTGTCATTCTTAAAGTATATTGATTTGACCAAATCGCACGCCATGATTTGAAGCCTTCCATCTTTCTTAATGTTCATAATAGGGGTATAAGTCTACTCTTGGAACAAGCAGGTTAGTGTAGTTGAAGCTCTGTATGGCTCTGCTATGATCCGGCCCATAGCAACTTTATACCTACCTTTTTCTGTCAGTACTAGTTAGCATGAAACTGGCGTACTACCTTAATAATCGGAGAATGACATTTTCTTGGGCGAAGCTGCAATACTTTCTCTCATTGACATCATACTAGCACCGCAATTTTTCTATATTTTATTCTCTAGCCTGTTTAGCAAAATAAACCGTAATGATATGTAATAATGGAATGTTTTCTCTTTAAAATATTTTTCGTTGGAGTTTTAGATCCAACATCTCATGAAGCTGCCCTCCCCTTTATTGAAACAAGTCATCCGTATTTATAGAGTTTTGCAATATTTTATTGTTAAATGTCAAAAATGTAAAATAAATAATGTTTTTAGTCTACATATAGATCATCATGTATCCTTATTTAATTGTTATAAATAGATGCTGTGAATTAGAATAAAGCTATGTATCCAATGCCAAAGTCATCCTCTGAAATTGTATAAACAGCGAAACTCTATTATATCTTTATATATGTTTTTTTAAATATATAAACGTCCACCAACCATTCAGATAAATCTGTTTTTATAATATTGAATAAAATCCTATTTCCAAATATACATTCAGTATTGTAACTTCGCACTAAATTGATATTTGTTAAAGTAAAAATAATTGTATTAAGATTGTCAAATATTTGTAACCAAAATAAAATTTAAACTGTGTGAAGTTGATTATACATATATAAAATCATCTTGCATTTTGTCAAAATAAATATTTATATTTTTAAACTTAATCTGGTTGTTCGAATCTCCTTACTATATTTATGTTATGTTTTTTTTTACTTACATCTCTGATTCCCCTCAATCTCTCATCATCATCATCACTAGTTGAGTTTCATTCAAAATGCTGTAGCACCAGGCGGGGATAGAATGAATTCATGTGGTATCACCGTCGGTGTTGTCTGTAATGTTATAGATTTAGGGAATGGGCAAATAGGTTAGAATTTATAACTGCTCCTAACCTGTGTATGTCGAGATTGGATTCGGATACTTTTGCTTAGATTCTAAATCTTGTTGCATGGACATACATTTTTGACCAGGACAATACAAAACAGCTATAGAATTCAGCTAATGGAAGCAAATTTCTCTCAGCTTATGAAACATGAGATTTAAGTTTAAACTCAAAATCATCACTTGCATGTAGAAAAAGAATATTAAATAGATAATGAAAGCTAAAAGTATGTTTTTAATAATATATTCAACAACAGTAGGAGAGCAGTGTGAGATATATTAGTTAGAATTTAGACAACTCAATATAGAAATAATTAATCAGATATACTGAATAATATTTCTGTAGTGTAATTTTTACTATACCATTCTCATGCAAAGTAAGGAATGAGTTTTATTCATTTTTAACATCTTGTGGAGGAATGTAATTATAAATATATGACCAAAATATCTGAAGAGGGTTTATGATCCCCAAAATGCACATTTAATACTGAACCAATGCACATCAATTGGCCCAGAGCACTATCTCTTACACATATCTTTACCATTGTTATATATATATATATATTGAAGCAGTCGGATCTGAGTTCGATCCTAGCTTCATGACCTCTAGCCATAAGCCCACTTCAAACCCTAGCACCAACTTTAAATTTCCGATGCAATGGGGCTTTATACGTTCAATCCACGCTAATTTCCATAAAGAATAACTTATTTCATAAATCTGTATTCACATAATTAGTTTCAGATTTAAATTGATCAATTCTATTAATAAATTCATGATAGAATTATTCATGAATTTATATATTATAACTGTGTGGATTGTGCTATATATTTGTAAATATTTAAATATATAATTGTTTAAAAGTTTCATTGTTCGGGAATGTTTGATTTTATTTTTAAATAAGTTGTTAAAGTTTAATGATTAAAAGCTACATTCTTTTGATAAGCTTTCAGATTTTCCCTTTTCAAAAACAACAGTTAAAGTTTTATTAATTAGAAAAAAGATAAGGATTTCCTAATTAAAATCATTTTCTGATTTTAAGAATTCATTTTCTAATTAGAAAATGAATTCAAGTTAATGAGTTTGAAAGCCTTATCGAAGGAATGGATCTAAAAACAACCAATGTATCTAAAAACATTGATAATGAAAGAAGCGCTAGCCTGAAGGCATCAGAGAGGACAGTATATATAGCTCTGAAAAGTTTGGAGAAGGAAAAAAAAGCCATCTTTGTTGTAGAGAAGTGCAGTCAACTCTGTGCTTTTTTAAATTATAAAATTAAATAGTGTTTCGATCATGGTGAAGGGATAAAACGTCAGGAATCTGGCTATCGGTTCCTGAAGTCCCCTAAAAATCTTCAATGAAGCTGCTGAATCTTTTCCGACCAATCATGCTGCTAAAATTATAAAAAGCCACCAAAATGCTGTTCAAGTAATCGACTAAATGCATGCCTACGTTTTTACCAATCTGGACGTATAAACTAAGAACCAGCCCTGGAAGAATTGGGTAATATGTTTCCAAATGAACCTTAATCTTTCTGGCCAGTTTTGAACTTTACTTTACACTCCCTTTTAGAGCTCTTTTATTCTTTAATGTAATAATCTTTATAAAACCTTTTATTCATGCTACTGTAAACTTGTATCGTAATTCTCTCAACCTCTAGTCTTTAAACTTTCTCTTTTCTTACTTGGCGGTTCATTTATTATATATATATATATTTGTGTGCTTTATTAATGTCGTTTATTTTTAATTATATGCCAATAATCTTTCGACTCGATAAACTCCTTTGTTCTATTTGCCTTATGTAGAAAATATAATATTAACTCTGATAATAATTCTTGCCCATTAGAACTAGATTTACACAGTTCTATCAATCATCAAGTCGAAAGAAATTATTAAATGTTTGTTATTTTTATAGTAAATTATTAGCTCCATTTTCCACCTATGTCCCCAGCTCCTATCTAATTTACAAATGTCTATATATGCATATATATAATGTTAAATTTTTTTTTTCTCGTATTCACCAATATTTCTTTATTCACATATAATCTAAAATGTTTTTGTAAAAAGGGTAGATAAAGGAATCAACTAAATACATTCTAATTCAGACTGTTTTTACTGTCTATTAATATTCAGGAGGGGCATGGTATTTGGGGCATAATGAATATAATTTTATAATGCGTTAAAATAGTTTTAGTTAAAAGCTCGTTTGACTTTAATGAAATTGATCAAGTCATCACATAGAGCATTCTATCACTGAGTTTTATTTTTCAAATGGTGACTAGCAAGTCATCATCTTCAACGTTGCTGGCGTAGGGCTATCTTTCGCTCCGTTAGGCTGGTCGGTAATAATTTCTGTTATTTTAAATTATCGAGGAAGAAAGCACTTTCTCTCCTATTCATATTAGTCAAAGGGCATAAGATTTGTCAGATTAAACCACCATAGGACTTTGATTATCGACTAGCCATCGTCTTTCAATTTCACTTTATAGCTCATAATTCGTCAGCACCGTTACCTCTCTGTTCCGGTAAAGCCCGCTCTGATGCTCGTAATTCGTGATGAAGTGATTTAAATTAAAGTCCAACAAATTCTCCGTTTTATCTCAAAATAAGTTTCTAATAAAAATTAAAGTTATGCCCTAAAATACGTATCTTGCTCTTCATGAATGGATTTGCAAATGTGAAAATAAATATCACATTCTTTCGTATAAAATTAGAGTAAAAATTTCCTTTACTAATGAATACCTTTATCTGCCTTTTATTTTCTTGTTGGGGGCATAGACATAGAATTCCAATATTGCGTAATATTCATTGGCATATAATGACCGCCACTCTAATTATAATTATAAACTTTGTTTAAGGACTAGAATTAATTAATTTAATCTTTATTTAAAATCCAAACCAAACAAATTATTATTATTAAATATTTTCTAAACACACTTCGTTTCTTAGTTCTTAATTCTTTTATAATTATTTTAATGTGAATACTCGCTATCTGTGTTGGCAACCCGAACATATACATATGATTTGATTTAAAAATTATCTTAGTTAATTGATTAACCAATATTGGTGTCAGTTCAGGGGTCTCTGATCCTCACCAACTGTTGAGCTAGTTTCTTGGCACATAGCACTGTGCCATCAATTTATGCTAATCTGAGCTGGTGAGTTGGGTTTGAATTCAATTTGAGCCAGCTGAGTTTCACTCCAACTTGCAGTTTAGGTGGTGGGTTTTTTGACTGGTACAATATATATATATGACAATAGATGATATTCTAACAAAAACACCGTCAAGCGTAAGTTTGTTTACATAAACGTCAGAGCAAGCATTCACTATCTCTAACTTTAGTTCCATCTTCAAATCATGATTTCAAGCTATTTGCTATCATAAGTGAAGGACAAGAATAAGAAAATAGATCTAAACACAAACTCTGAGCGTTTATGAAACAGTTTCTATTCAGCTTGCAAGCGTGAATCTTTTAGACATGTAATGTCTTCAAGCTCAGCATAGCAAGCCAGATAGCTACATGGGTCTGATATAAGTTCAGCATCACCACATAGTAGAAGCCTCTGCAATATATATCATTGCAAGAAAGACCTCAAAGGTACATTTATGAAAAACAAAAAAAACACAAGTTAAAACTTGCTAACGCTTGTATTTATGACCATAGATGGCATTCTACCAAAAACACCGTCAAGCGCAAGTTTGAATCTAGTTGATAACGACTACATAGATAGTTGAAAGTACTTCTATTAAATTGTGGTATATATTTGTTTTTTAAAATATTGTTTACTGTATTAATTATTGTATTGGTTTGAATAATTATATATATTTTATTATAATTGGAATACAGACATTGATTAATAATTTATGTATATAAACTTTTAAGTACTGTATTTTCTAATATTTATTTATAAATTTACATATATTATTTTGAAAAAATACAGAAAATAAAGAAAAGAGGATGGAAGGAGAGAATGTGAGAGATGAGAGGGAGAGAAATGTAAAATGGAAGAGTGTAAAATGAGAATGGAGAAAATAAAAGAAACGAAGTGAGGAGACAAAGAGAGAAGAGAGGTTGAGAAATGAGCATAGAAGAGGAGGAGAAAAGAAAGAGAGGAAAAGGAGAGAGAGAGGGAAAGGAAAGAGAAAAGGAGAAGTGGAAATGTAAACTACATAAAGTAAAAATCAGAGAGTTTCTTAACTTAGACACAGCAATGATACAATAAAATTTACATAAATGATAGAACACATGGGTCTATAATAAGATGGAGGAAAAATCAAAGAATACTCTCAAACAAACAGAATATAATAGTATTTTGAAATAAATTAAGAAAAATTGCTACTTTTCAAATATTTACAATACTTAACCTTTCATCAGATCTCACACACACACACACACACACACACACACACACACACACACACACACACACACACACACACACACACACACACACACACACACACTTTCTTATCTCACATTTCAAAATAAACACTACTTTTATCATTGCTTCTAATAGCATAATTTACAATAAATTAAATGAAGCAAAATACCAGAAGGTGTGGTCTTCTTTTAGCACAGTGAAAAAACAATAAATACCCATCCTACACTAGTAATAATGAATATTGAGAAATAAAAAAATTAAATAAATCAATGCAAAAACAAGAGTAAATGATCTCTGAATTTATACTATATTCTTATGAAAAACACTAATATGAAGTAGCCTAATAAGTAAATGAAAAGGCATATGAATGGCTGAAAGCTATCTTGGCTGACTATAGGAGGCAAAGTGACCACATCCTACTACAAGACAACAATGTTTATCAAAATTATTATATTATTAACAGGAAGCTTAAGTCAAATTTTCTAAAGCATAAATCTAAAACTCAATGTTTAGTAGAAAATACTGCAAACTAAAACTATAAATATCAAACGATTAAAACAAATAAAATGAATTAAAAATACACAAACCTTTTTTAGCATAATGCTTTCCATCAGAATTAACGCAGTAATATCCAGAACCATCAGATTGCAGCGGTTTATAAAAACCATCCACGTTGCAATCAGGAAGTGTGACATTTTGTGCCTTTTGTTCTATCAAGAGTTTAGCTTTTTCATAATTCTTCTGGCATTTAGTCAAATCTGAATAAAAAGAATTAGAATTATTATGGTTTATCCAATTAAAAGTAAAAGCTAACAATAACTAGATAACCATTTTGCAAGCAAAAATGGGATAGTTATGTTAGCTGAAGGAAAATACATTTTAAATCTGTGTGCAATATAAAGCAATGCCAATGTCTACTTAGCCATAAATCAAGAAGCAATTAAAAGCCTGGCAAATGAATGCCTAACTAGGATGTATTAAAGCTTTTATTATTCATGATATTACTATTAGAAGTGAGAGAATATTTGCGGATATGATTGTGATAGTGTAATCCATTGTTATAATGATGACATAAGAATTCTTCATTATTTGTGATGCCTTAAAATAAGATAAAATGTATAATACTGTTATTTTAATACAAATACATATATAGATAAAAACAAAAAGTTAAGAGTAAAGATAAATACGAATACCAACAGATGTAATATTTAATGGATATTCTCAGAAGAAAATAGATTGATAAACACAAATTAGAAGTTACTATCTGCAAGTATGTTAGGCAAATAATTAATACAGATGGATGTGTAATGGATGAAGAATTCTAAAACTAACTTGAATTCTTTTGGTATTAGAATTAAAAGAGAATATGCCTATGTGTTTGAAAAAATGTTTTTTGTTTCAAATATATGAATTTTATTGGGTTTTACATGTGGATCTGAAATTGTGACTTAACAGAAGATCAATGCCCAGATATCAGATTATTGAATGAAGTATAGAGATATGGCATTTAAAGTGTCAGGAAGAAACAAACACTAAGTACAAGTGCTAAGGTCAGACAACAAGCACATATCACTGACATCATTGAAAGTTAAAAAACTGAAATGGATTTGGACTGAAGATATTACTAGAAAAGATGATAATAGATGAATAACTGAAGTTTTAGATTAGGTTCTAAGAGATTCTTAAGGACCAAAAAATAACCACATGTAAAATGAATGGATGAAATATTAAAGTTCGTTGGTGTGATGTAAAAAAGTGAAGATATGGATTGAAGAAACTGAATAATATTTGGAAAACTTTTTATCATGTAATGGATTAATAATGGCTGAAAATAACAATGACACACACACACACACACACACATATATATATATATATATATATATATATATATAATTGCAATAGTATGTCTATTGCCATATAACATTAATTTAAAAAAATTATAGCTTTCTTGCAATAAATGAGCAAAATTTGAAATAAAGATTACTAACCATGACCATTTATTACATTTAATTTGCTCTTAAATACAAAAATAAAAAGAGAAACCATTCATGAAGTGAATTATTTATTGTGTGTTTGGAAGAGAAATTTAATAAAAAATTACAAATAATAAAAGTTGTTTATTGATATGGATTTTTGTTTTATAGTAATTAATTGGTTGAAAAAAATGGGAAATCTACTATCCTCATTAATACAAAGCAGTGAACTCTAGATTAATGTTTTAGCATATAAAGGTAATATATTCTCTCAAACAAGCTTTGAAAAAATTTATATATATATATATATATTGTACCACTAATGAATAGTGCTCCATGTAAAATTGTTGTTTGCAATCCTTAAAATAAAATGGTATAGTCTTGCATTGGTGGTCGAGAGGTCAGTATGATTGCCTTGCACTTGCAGGAAGTTGCCCGGGTTGTGGGTTTGTGTCCCGGCCAATGCTATGACACTTAAAAAAAAATAAAAAAATGGTATATTTAAAAAATGGAAAGATATTGAAATTAAAATATCTCATTTGAAAAAAAAGAAATCTATAAAACTTGAAGAGTTTTTAGTATTAATTTAGAACAGTTTGCTTAAAGTCAGTTCATAAAGTTGTATGAATTAAAGAGTAATTAGATGGGGGAGAAAATTTAACTTGGAAAAAATTAAACTTTAGCATAAATTAAGAAAGTGTATTTAGAAAGTTAGTCTTGTTAAAAGTAATGCAATTAGCCTGGGGTAATTTAACTGAGAAAATTTAAAAGTATCGCAGTCGCTATGCAAGCAAGTAGTTGATTGCAGACGGTTGTGGGTTCGCGTCCTGGCCGATGCTATGACATATGAAAAAAAAAAAAGAAAATATTAAAAACTAAAAAAAATCTCTCTTTTCATTTATTTAAAATAAAATAAATATATGTGTGCATAAATAAAGATTGTATTTAAATATAAAAAAATAATAAAGTATGTGTGTGTTGAAAAATTAAAATATGAAAGTGAAATATTAAAACAAATGAAAGTGTATAATTAAATTTTAGAACTCAAGAATTGCATATACTGATAAGCTATATAAAAATGGGAGTAATAATGGCTACTAATTTAGTAATTAAAAATCATAAACAACATCTTAAGATTTTAATCAAAGCAGTGGACAAATTAAAAAACTAATTAAAAAGGATAACAACAAGGTCATCACATAAATAGGGCCAAAAATTTCATTATGCACTCATTGACATATCTCAAATCAATCCCCTATTATACTTTTTCCAATGAATATGATGCAGTGCTAAGCAGTTCAGAGTATATGATGAGCTCCAAACTCCATCCACAAGAACATCAGCAGTCTGCCCATCTAATAATTGGAGGCCCCCAGGAATATCTAACTGCCTAAATAAAAGAAGTCCAGGTCCACAAGAGAAGCCTAAAATTTAACCGGTTGGAAAAACATACATGCAGCAGTAAAGAGCAAGAAGCCACCATGTTTTAAAATAATATAGGTAATAACATTTTCTAATTCCAATTTTTGAAATTGATTAAAGTAGCCATTGCAATCTTTGAGTATTTCTAGAGCCAGCATAAAATGAACTATTTATGGGCAGGTTTAATATAATGAACAGGTATAGATAAAACTTTTCTAAACATACAAATAACTTATGATATAATATGTGTGTGTGTTCTAATGCTTTGTATTTATTTATGCTTTATGTTTATATTACATTAGTATTATATATTCTATTATAATGTGTGTTCCTGAGATATAAAATCATTGTTTATATTAATTTAAAAAATTATAAAATTAATTTATAAAGTATATTAAACATTTTTTTAAAAATAAGGTATTAGTATTTGTCTGTCAATTCTTTAGTTATATTACTAAAAAAAAATTTAGCAGAGAAATTAAAACAGCAATTTATTATATTATTCTTTTGATTGAGCTAGTTTGGATTTCTTAGGCACCGAATTAGTTGCTATCACCCAGAGTATGTTAACTACCTCTGGTAGTTAGCTGGTGCCTGAAATTTACTTTAAAACAAATAAAGTGCTCTGAAGGACAGGGGTTGAATTCAGCAGTCGAGAAGATCTATGGCCTTGAAATGTGGTTGGAGTATTGTATCTTATACAGCTTTAGCCTGGTCATAGATACCCTCTGGGTATTATGCTTTTCTGCCTAAGGGACTGGTTTGGTGCAATACGTATAAATTGCAGTTGGAGTAGATCAAATTTATAATAAATAATTGTATCACATATTATAGGTAAAAGAAGTCTACAATGTGTTTATCTTAAAATTTGCTTTTCACAATTTTCTACTTCCACTAAAGTGAAAAATGTATGATATATTTTGTTTTTCAATTCAATCATTGCAACACCCAGTTCATTTGGCCTTTCCAATGTGGGTACAGAGCCATCATAAATGACATTCAGATAAATATTTTTTCTTGTTTGCAAATATTCAAAGAACTGCTAAATTGTGTAATTGAAATTAAGAAAGTGGTATAATTTATAGTAAGGAATTGATCAAAACAATTTTTTTAAATGAAAAGAGATAAAGTAAAAACAGTTAGATATTTTGGGCAGAGTTAGGACATTGAGAATGGGTAGAAAAAAAAGGACAAGGGGTTGGAGTCACTCATATGTTTTGTTTTAAGAATATAAATAAACAGTTAATATTTTGAATTTATTTTAAACAAAAGTGTCAGGCAAATAAACATTGAAAAAAAAACGACAACTTCGAAATGAAAATTTTGTTTCAAAAATGGGGGGGGGGGAGAGATATCTGAGAGACAGATGTTGATGAAAGTGATGATAAATATGATGAAAAAAATGCAGGAATTCAAGCAAAGTCAACAAGAGTTCAAAGCAGAATTGTAGGAAAAAATTAGTGAACTCAGAGCGGAAATGATTAGAGAAATGAAGGCAATGAGGGATGAAGTAATGGGGAAAGTTGAGAGAAATCATATATCTATAAAAACCATAGAGATAAATTTGACTAAAGAAAGTCAGGAAATAGAAAAGGAAGTTGATGTGATAGAAGACACGAAAATTGAATCAGAACCAAACAGTGTTGAAATAGATATGGTGGAAACAAATATAGAAATAGATAGAGTCTGGATAGAGATAGGTAGTGGGGTAGAAAAATTAGAGAATGTAGGTCAAGATATAAAAGAAAGTTATAAATTAAATATAGACAATAATATAAAAAAATTTCTACCGGAGCAGTATAATTTCAAGGCAGAAATAGAAGCCATTTACAGAGTGATATTACGTAGCACAGTTGAAAAATACTGTAGATGAAGGATTCTCTCTGTACAATATTATTAAGGCAGTTAATAATAAAGTAGGACAGTTTGAAGAACTGAGGAATTTTTATAAGCATAAAGATTGTCTGATTTATAAGGCAGAAACTAGAACAGAATGGGAAAGAGATATGGCAATAAATTATAAACAAGGGATAGACAGAAGGGGAAAGTTAATTTATATTAGAGAGTTAGTAGGTAGAAAGAAAGAACCACCTGAGTTAGTAAATAGATAAAATGTTAAAGTAAAAGAAAGAAACAAAGGACTGGAAGTGGACCATGAGTTAAATAAAACTTTTGACGTGGGTGATAAACCTGGATAGAATTTCATTATTTAAAAATAAAATAAGTTTTTGAAAAAAAAAAAAAAGATGAAATGTTTTTGTAAAATAATAATAATGGAGGGAACACAGAATAAAAGATTTTTTTTCATGTGCATATTAAGAAGAAGAAAATGTTCGTAAATAAATGGGTCAAATTAATAATTTAAAGTAATATTAGTAGAAATAAGTTTGTGAATAAAATAAAAGGAACACATATAAGAAAATCAAGGTAAATAAATAAATAAAAACATCTGTAGAAAAATAGTAAAAGAAGTAGCATAAGAAAATAAAATAGTTTTCTGAATACATGCAAGTTAATAAAAGAAAGTTAAATAAAGGGTTTAAAATGATATTCATAGGAGTTTATATAGATAAATAATATAAATGAAATATCATAGTCAGGATTGTTATAAAAATTGTAATTAATTAAAAGGAGGGTAGGAAGCATAGAAATGAGTGTTAGGGAAAGAGTAAAATGTAAAGCTGTAGGCTGGATGAAAATAGTACCTGTAACAGACTAACAGGGAGAAATAATCTTGGGGGGGAGGATACTCAGAAAGTTCCATGCCCATCTCTTTATTCTTTCAATATGCACATTGTGAACAACCAGAGTAACCCACAGGTCAGTTTTTGGGGAAGAGAACACATTCTTTTTAAATATGCTGTCTTCAATTAAAGTATTAATTCTATCGACCGTCCGAGGCCCAATATTGGATCTCAACCCAAAAATTGGAAAACGTTGCTGTTTATTAATAATAATAGTATGATTAAATATATTTCTTTAAATAATAAAAGATAATAAATAATTAGCATTTAAAAACGCCAAATTGCATCGTTTCAAGATCACTGTTAGGTTCAAATGCTCACAAAGTTTTTTCACATTTTTTCTTATCCTGTAATGTTACTTATAGTACACTATAAAGATATGTAATATTTTCGAATTCAGGAAATAAAAGAATGAAATCTTTTTTTTATGAAACAATTAAATGTGGTGGATTTTTAAAGTAAAAATAAATGCGTTTAAAATTGTTTGAAACAGTGTTTGAAGCTGTCCATTGTGAAAAATCAAACAGATCAACGCTCTAGGATATTAATCATGTTAGCCTTGTGAAAAAATAGTTTGTGTCCTGTACTAGTGCATCTGTTTATGAACTCTAACATTATAGAGCCTTCTAATTTATTTGGCATCCTAAGGCTTTAATTCCATGAGCTAGGGTAGTTATGCCCCTGTTATTGATGTTCCGATTTAATCGTCTACAAATTGATGTTTTAAATAAAGGCAGAATCTTCAGTCTTTTGTCATCTTTATACAAATAATTCAAAGTTTCTATTTGATTTTATTTATAAAAACACTACATAAAATTTTCCAACATTCTTTCTTTAGCATAAGATTTGCTTTTTCAAGACAACTTAAGTACTAACAAAATATTATAAAGGAATTTGAGGAAATTTCAAACAACATAGATTCACATGCGATTTTAAGTCCCACACTTTTGTAACTGTAGTTATATACATATATATATATTCTTTTGTAACTGTAGTTATAGATTCTCATTAACTACGTGGTCCAAGGATTTTGCTTGCCTATATCTGGGTCGGTCACTGTTTGTTAGGACTCCGATTATGAAACAGGTAAACTCAATGGCCATGGATTATATTGAATCTATGGACGATATTCTATCAAGATCTAGTAAAATCGAATTCAGCTAACTTTACTGTCAGATATGTAAAAATATTTTTTTTGGAATCTTATAAGTTCACTTACTATGCCAAAAATTCTTTTAGTGTAGACTTTTCAATGAACATCAAAAAATATAGAAAATGAAAGATACGCTTCGTTTTACTTTATCCAAAATCATTCAATATTAAAAAAGTCAACCAGATATTTTTTAAACATATTTTTACATTAATTTCAAAATTATAATAAATTAACTTACGTGCTGACGCCTGATATATCAAGGTGAAAGCCTAAATAAAATATTTAAATAATACATTTTTAGAATCCGACTTAAAGTAATGGCTATGAATTTGAAAACAAAGACAAGTAAATAGAAAAAAATACTTACTATAAGTAATATCAAAAGGTTCATCTTAGATTGATTTTAATCACCTTTGAAGAATCCACTGTTCCTTGTAAGTGTTATTTCTATTTAACTAAATCGGTAATGAATATTCATAATAGTTTACTGAGTTTATATTTATACATAAATTACCCATAATACAACATTATTAAAATAAAAATTATTATAATTTGCTCTTCCGGGATAATTTATAAGTTCATTTCTATTTTTATATCTGGCAGTAATAAAATAAATAGCTTAATTTATTTCTTATTTAATATTTAGAAGTTGAAAGTTACCATGATTTTTTAACTTTTGATATGTATTTACTTCAGTTTATATTGATGATATATATATAGTAATCCTCAAGTGAGAAGAGAAATTACACTGACCGTCATCTTAACGATTGGATTTTGCGCAGGACAGAGAATGAGTCCTCTTATAGACAAAATACAATATAGTATAAACAGAAATACTAAAATTTCAGGTTCTTATTAAATTTAAATCTACATACTGGGTTCTTAATTTATCTGCATCTCAGGGTTTATGTTTATACTTGATATAAGAAATAATTATTGCACTAAGCACTTGAATATGATTAAATGCAATAACCGTTTAAGTTATTATACATTAAATATTTTATCTTCTTACATATTACATTGTATCTTTATTTATATGAAATTATTTATGAAATAAAAAGGAATAGAGAAATATGGAAGTTGTCTATCTACAAAAAAGATATTACGCATGGGAGAAAGAGAAACTTAAATAGCTATGTTTGTGCTGAAAATCAGATATATTAATGTTTAACTTGGATTAAAGTTAATCTCTGTACTAGAGAAAATCTCTAGTTTAATAAATGATTAGTAATAATCATTACGTGTTTATCAAAAAGTTGATAACGTCAAAGTTGGAAGTGGAGTAAATTGACGTTTGAAATTAAAGCTCGTTCAGCACGAAATGCATCTTGGGGGTTATTTGTCTTTTATTGTATTTTTATTTATATGAAATTATTTATGAAATAAAAAAGAACGGAGAAATATGGAAGTAATCTATCTATAAAAAGTTATTACATTTATCTTAACAATTCTTATTTATTGTTGTTTATCCATATTTCTCCTATAATTGTGGCACATTTGCCTTTGGACCTTAAGCTGAACCAATATATTATTCACAATATATTATTATTATTGACAGCCTTTAGAGCTGATATTTATTATTATTATCGACTATGAACCAATAGTGTTGTTGTTGCTTTATAGTGATTTAGTTTATTTCTATATGTTTTAAGTTATAATCTATATACTGTAATGATATGAAGACACTGGGATGAACCTGTGATGATGGCACTCATAATCATCATCTACAATTAATGAACTAATCTAAAATGAAACAAAATAATATGGGGTAAATATGAGCAGTGAGAGATCAAAGATCAGAACCAACTACAAGTAACTATAAGTTTACCTATCAGTACAAATAATAATAATAATCATCCCTCAGCGTGAATTATAAGCAATAAAAATAAATCAGCAGTCAATCTTGGGACTGGATTTAAATTGGATCTCTATAGACAAGACTAATTATTTAGCTCTTGTTAGTTTGGAGTACATTATTTAAACAATAATTTTGATGCACATACTTAGCAACAATATGTCAAATAATGTTGAGTAATTAAACATCCTGATCATCATTAATCCTCTGGCCACTTAGTACCATTCGTGTATTGGTCAACTATAAACTAAACTTCTAAATAAGTCATTAAAATAATATATAGTGCATGGATATTAAAGGATATCCTCTTTGTACCATACAGCACTAGAAAAGTAATAAAATCATCATCAAGTGGATGTCCATGACATTAAATATAAATCCCTTTTATATATTAGATTGTTATGCATAATTCCAGATCAGTGAAAAAAAGCTCTACATCTATTACTGTGAGCAAGAGATATAATGCATATATAATAATTTATAATATTTTAGGATTAAATACATTCACTGGAATAATTTAAACAATAAAATATAAATTTATGAATAAATAAATTAAAATAAAATTAAAGTCGGTAGAATATGATTATATATATAAATGAAGCTTTCTGATATTGATTAATACCAAAAAGAAATCCACTATTACATTGTAATATATATATATATTGTGCACTTTTATTAACTCAGTCTATTCTAAAATAAAATTTTAGTGTATAATTTTAAATTTTACAAATCCAATAATATTTACTTATTAAAAGAAGACAGTAATGACAGATTAGATCATAGGATTTAAACTCGGTTTTAGCTAATGGAAATTTATAAATGTCTTAACTCAAAATACATATAGAAAATAACCTAGAGTCATATATATGCAGATGGATGAACAATTAATATTATTTAGTATTTAAAACCAGTGAAGGTTAAATTGTAATTTTGTAAACATAATACGTAGTAGGGACTAATAATTATTGTGGGTGCGCATTTGATTTTAAAAATAGAAATTATTTATTTTCAAATCTTACTATATTTAAAAGTAAACAAATAAGGTTTAATTTTACCAAAATACTGATTTAGAATTAAAATAGTAAATTCTATCTTTATTTAATTTCTAAAGAATATTATATTTCAATATTTTATTTTTAAAAAATGATAAACCAAAAACTTTCAAAATAAAGAATTGTTTCATAGAGAAAATGTGGGAAAAAATAACCAATCAAAGAGTTTCAAACAATTTTTTTTACTATGAAATTCAAGAGAGGGGGGAAAAGGCTTCTTGATCGTAAAGTATAAGTAACTAAGTTTTTTTTTTCTTGGTGATATTTTTTTTTTTTTTAAAAAAAATTGGATTAAAAATTCCTAAAACCTTATGATTTGCAACTCTACATCAATATACATGGATAATTGTAAACTCTGTTGTTAAAATAATGGAATAAATTAATCGTTTTTCTACTGGGCAAGTCAATAATCGGAATTCCCAATAATCTCTTGAAAATTAATAAGTATTGAAGAAATAATCGGAGATGAATAATCAATGAATATATTCACGGAAAAGTAACAATAATTGTGCCATAGGGAAAATGAATTGCAGTAATACACAAAAGGAAATAAATAAACACCATAAATATCCAGTAAGGATAGATAAAAGAATAGTAAATCTCTTGGAAACAGTTAAGTATATATATTTAAAATTCAATGGAACTAAATTAGTAATAAATGAAAAGTGTTCATTATTATTCTGGATGTATATAAAATCTTAATTACAATGTGAGATAGAATTATTTTTTTGGAGCCAAAAACGTGACACGACACATTCTTAATTGAAATCATAATGTGCCTTTTATTATAGAGAGAAATATGTATCATCTAAAATAAGTAAGGCAAGCCACAAATAAATTTTTATTACTAAACAAAGAACAAAACGAAGGATTATTGTTGCAGTAACTCAAATACCTCTCGAATCTTCTGATAAGCAGAATCTTTAAAAAATAAGGAAAAATAAAAACGTTCTAATAAGTTTATGGAGTGTGGAACAACTAGAAAATTTAAAATTGTTCATATATTTTAGCTGAGAGTTTAAAAGAGAACTTCTTTTTAATGTTGGTATTTATATTTTTAATCTATGATTTGTTAGTATAATAGGGGAGGGGAAGAGAACTAAATCATTTAATATGGAATTAATTCAAGTGTTGTTATATTAATAGTTATTTAATAATTCGGTTAAGTTTAAAGATAATGAATCTTTTAAATAAACAAATATACTCGATATTTTAGTATGAAAGGGTATTTAAAATGATATATACATATTCCAAAGAGCAGGTTATATTTACATGTACAAATGGATAAACTAAAAAACAATGATTTTGTTCTTATGTGAAAGATAAAAGTAGTAATTTTGTTTGCTTACCAACCTCCAGAATTATAACCCTATGTTCTCATTTATTTTTTTGTATTGTTACTTAATCATCAAGTACTACTATTATTAGGTAGAGATTAAACTAACGGACCATAAATGGAAAAAAAATATTGTTTAATAAACTGAATATGTGATATGCAGTTCACATACATAGGGATAAATATCTCAACATATAATGGGAAATCATTAGTTTTGTTTGATAATAATACTCCAAAGATTAATTTTCTGTTGTTATTATTATTATAATATATATGTATTATTTTGTTATGTTATTTTAAATTTGATATTAATGGAAATGTTTATTATCATTTGTAATGAATATTATTAAAATTATTGTTTTAAAAGTTTTATTAAATTCTAATTGCTGCATATCTTTTCTGGGCTCATTTTCACCACATCACACAACTTAAAATGCACAGTCAAAATTAAAATGAAAAGTCGATTCAATTTAAAGCAAATCTAACAGTCTAATAAGCATAAATCTCTTAGTAAAAATTTTTTTTACTTGTTATATGCTGCCTTGATCCCATAGGTCATTGATGACATTGCCAATTATTAAAGTGTATTTATTAATATAAAATTAAATGATACATTAGTTATTAGTGAAAGTATTAGTGTTAATCACAGTTTAGTTAATAATATCATTTTAATATTCAGTATTAAAGAACATACATATAAAGCTTGACTATGAATTTAAATTATAAGCCTTTCTTAATTTGTCCACTATCCATGGAAATCTGTAAAATTCCTCTTGATATTCCATAGGTAGTATGAAGAATTAATAAATCAATGATTTTTCTGAGATCTCCTTATTTTAAAGTTATTCTTGTGATTATTGTCAATCTTAATTACTAAACATAATATGAATCAAAGTTTATCTATAATTATCTAACAGATTAATTTAATGAGTGTTTGAATTAAAACTTAATAGTTATAAATATAAAATAATATATTAGATATTATTGTTAGTCATGAGAGTATGCAGATACTTAATAAGGAGGAGTATCTGGGTATTCTTATGCCATTGAACAAATATTTTGTATTTGTTTAATGTTAAGGGGATGTGATCTGTTTATGGGTAAACGAGTCTCATATTGATTATATTTAAAACATATCTTATTTTAGAAATTACTGATGTCAAAGTAACTTGGGATAAATACTAATCTTATCTAAATTCAATTGCTATAGCTAAAGAAAATGGTCGGGATATAGTAAGTTTGTTAATAGTACCTAGCCAGAGTCCAAGTAGGGCCTAATATAAGGGACTTGGAAACTCTGCTTAGGGTCATACCACCTATAGACAGCCCACAGTATATATATAGTAATGGTATATAATATGCTGTTACATTAATTTAAAATTAAAATAAAAAGGTCGTAAATAAAAATAAATTTATTAAAAACTAAAAGCTAAAATTAAAGAGTTGTTTAACATATATACTGTGGCACAGATGTAAAAGTATTTTTTTTTTAAAAAAAAGTACTTGAACATACTTTTTTATAAAAAAATGTACAAGATCTAAAGATAAAATATCTTTGTTAAAAGATTTCTTATGTAATCTCAGTAAATGGAAATTATTGTGTTATTAATTTAATGAAAAGCAAACTAGCCCTTGGGGCACTTAAAATAATTTAAAAGGTCAGATAAGAGAATAAAAAGAATTAGCTTAAGCAATGGAAGCACCAAGCCACAGCATGGACCAAAAAAAAAACTCCAGGATTAGTGATGTTTTGCTTGTTGAATCTGAAAATTTGCTGATAAGAGGGTAATAAAAATATAAAAACCAAAATATTATTATTAAAAGTTATTGTTGTTTGAGATGCTGACTATTAAGCTATATATGAACTGTAGCTGTATTACAGATTTCACGATGTTGGAGTCTGCAATAGATTTAATTTCTTGACAACCAGCTGAGGCCTCCTTATGACAGTTATGGACCAAATGAAATGGCAAGTAGTGACTTCATTTTAAAAAAAGGACAAACAATCTAGTAAGTGACCATGAAGCTGAACCTCTAAATCTGCAGAATCCAGAAAGTATAAACTCTTTTTGCTTATCTAATAGAAACTTTTTCTAAATTTGCAATGAATAACTGAAAATAAGTAATCAATCCACAAAAAGTAAATAAATAGACTCTTATCTGTCCAAGAATAGAACTCTAAATCAATCATTAATATTTATTTTATAAAAGTTTGCTATTTTAATTATTTTCATTTTTTTAAATATGTATTAATCAAATCATTAGAATATACCTAAATTTAAGTTGGGCATGAATGGCTGCATAGATTTGTAAAGTTATATTAATTAATTAAGAGAGGGTTAATCTTAGGTTATTTGTTTCATAGTTAAATTGGGTTAGTCGATTGGATATATTGGTGTAATTAGTAAATTTAGCATGAGATCCGCTACATGCAGGATCATATTATATGCTTCACTTGGGCAAAATAAGTCCCATTTCTCATTGACCATCGGAAGCGGACGGTATTCCCTGCACCTTGGATCACTCCTTTAGCCTATGGAATGGGATAGTAAGATGGAAAATGCAGTCCCTTCCTATGGAGTTTTTTAATTGTTCTTCTCGCCAGACAGATGTACCATTCCTGTACTAGACAAGAGTCAATGTCTTCTATAACCATGCTGTGCAGATGTGCATTCCTGACAGTATGATATTGTGCCATCGTATTCATGCTGCATTGAATACATCAATATATCAGATAGATTGGCATTGGTTTGACTGTAAACTTTTGGTGTAAGGTTGAATAAGGGATATAATATTTTCTTTTCAAATGCAATCTATGTAGTTTATTCATACTTGACACTCTAATAAAATATTATTCAATTCATCTGTGTGGACTGTTTAAAATAGTAATTTAAATTTAAAAATTTAATATTAAAATCTAAAGATAAATTTTATTCCTCAAGTTTAAATATTTATGTGTGTCAATAAATCTTTTGTGTATGTTAATTCTGGCAGTAGCTTATTTATTTATTTTATGGAAATCTTTTTTATTAAGATATTTTTTAAAGCAAGTTTTATATTAAATCTCTGCGTCTCCATGAGCTAGTGGCATGAGCTGACAATCGTAATAAAATATATATGTAAAAGTAAGATCTTAACAGTGCATATCTGCCTACTATATAAATTGTCCAGATTCAAATAGTCTGGTGGCATCCTGTATGGCAGATATGATAAGACTCAACTACATCCTAACTGTTATAATACATATATATTATAATGATCCAAAAGCAAGTGGAGATCAAATCTAACCGCAATCTTCACTACAAGGGCGCCATCTAGTAATTTGAACCTAGAAAAATTTATAAGGTAGGCAGATAAACACTGTTAAAATTCCACTTTATTTAAATATTCAAATCATTAGCCCAAGTCATTAGCTCATGGAGATGCAGAGATAATAAATAACTTGTTTAATTGCATCTTAAATATATATATATATATATATATATATTGTACCGGTCAAGCTAGCACATTCGTGCAACAGAATCCAGAGTCCAAGCAAAGATACCAAGCCGACCAGTAGGAGATGGTTAGATCTCGAGGCTGACCACACTTCAACTCCTTCACCTGTGCTCCAAGACTCACGACCCTACGGATGACCACCTTGAAAATACATATAGATATTATTTCAACCGCGAGCCGACATAGGCCAGGAAGAAGCAATGAGACTCATAACAAAAAAAATGGAATTTATCAACCCTATATCTTTAAAACTAATTAATGCATAGGAAATCACATATATAATATAAAGAATTTTGAATTGGATTGAAATAAAATAAGATCGAGAGCAGAGTAATTTATTAAATTGTATGTTTATTTTTGTAGATTAAATTTGATGATTTTTATATATATTATTCTTGCATTTTACAATTAAAATGCGCGTAGCATCTAACATTTTGGAGAGCGCTTTAACCTTCTCTCCTTACAATTAAAATTATTTTACATTTGTTGTGCTATTTGATGAAATTAAATATTGTTTTCATCATTTGCTTTATTATCTTATTGATCAGTCACTGCATGGTAGCTATGGGGCAGATTATGCTAATCCCTCTTATTTCATGGTTTTCAGCTAAGTAATCAGACTAAGCCTTGTTTTCACATATATGTGAAACATTTAAAGTCAAATTTATCTATAATATTATTATTTCAAACTATTGTGCATGAGACCGAAACTAGCTCTTGAATATGTCAGGCAATGGCTGAAATTTAATTTAAGGGAGGAAGAGTTGGCAACCAAAAGAACCAATGCGCTATAGCGCTGGTAAACAGTTATAATAAATGTTGCTCTGCGGATGGATTAATATTTAGGGTTTTGTGATCAACACCGGAGCCCTATGACCGATCGCCATGCTGCTAAAGAGGGTTGGGGTAGCTAATACTATTGCCTGGAATTTGACGTCAGGTCTTATTCGTGTGCGACCCAAGGAGTGTAAGAGGGATGGCCGTTCCGAGTCCCATCTTAAAGAAAAATGCAACATAACGAGAAAGTTTAAATGTATAATAAAATTATCACATCCGCCAAGCAAAAGAGTTGAAATAATTTAATATTTAGCCACGAGAACGATAGCTAATCAGTGGAATCATTAGCGCCAACTCTAATATAGCATTTTTAATATCATATGCTATACGTGGGCATACTTTTAAATATTCTTTGCTTTCTAGTTTCAATCTCAAATAACACATTTGATTACGCGATTAATTAATAAAAACAAAAAGGGGAAAAAATATATTTGGAGGGCTTTTACAAAATGAAATAAATAACAAATATACTTATTCAAGGCTTGGATATTGCTTAGTGAAAATTAAATTGAAATTTACTTTGGGTTAAAACAAGATTCCCATTTTAAAATTGCCAACAAATAATTAAATAATCAAGGTCAAAATAATAATCAGCACATAGCCAATTCTTAACAGTTATTTAAGAGGGTTTCGAAACAGCGTGCATTAAGCTACGATAAATAATTATTAAATGAAGAGGGGTCATTCTCTCTTCTCTTTATTATTAATATTGAATGCTCGCTGTTTCGAGGCATTAGCATATAATTTATATTTTAAAATAAAAAATAAAGAAACCATAGTCACAACTGCAGTGAGAAAATTGAAAATAAAATTATTAAAATCATTTAGTTAGGAAACATTGGAAAGTAGGTCAGAATTATATAATTAAATTTAAGAATAAAATTTTACATTTAGCCATTTACTTGAATTCAAGATTTTAGAATTAAAATACATTTTATAAGTCTAGACTTAAAGAAAAATTAATATATTGAACTGCAGTTAGAAATGGTGAGGTTACCGGTCATCTTGTAGTACTTGAGCTGGAGTTACGGGAGTCTTTGTGGCGGCTTGCGGCATCATCTTCTTCCCACGGTTAGAGCGGAGCTGTTATGGCGGCATACTGGTGATGGCGGTTTTTGGATGGAAGTAAAGGCCCGTCGCCTTCACTCTGGAGCCTAGCCAAGGCTGCCTGTTTTAGCCCGACATTTTCTCTCGCACAGATATAAAAATTATTGTCTTAACTGGATGTCAAAATGTTCACGGTTGCTTTTGGTTCAGGATACATGCTGGATTCAAAAGCTTAACGATGATCAAAGAAGGCAAAACTTCCCAGATGTAGCATTCAAGCTGTAAAGATTTCCAAGATTCCAAAGCTGTCAAGGTTTCAAAAAAGTAAAGATCTAAGATGGCTCCTCCACTTTACATGGCCTTTTTAAAAATGATCCCTTATCAGCCCACACACCTTGGAATTTCATCTCCATCAAGATTACAAAATTTTTAATTTGCTTATTCAATTAGTGGTTGATTTCAAACATGCTGACATTCCTTTTAGGTGTTATAACTTTTCTTTGATTATCAAATTTTAATTAAATCGAATTTTAATCAGTTTAATCCGATATTAGACTTTATTTTAATTAGTCAGGAATTTTGTTCTGATTTTATAATTTATGTGTAAAATCCCTGCTGTAAACATATTTTCAATTAGCGAGGTCTCCAAAATAATTTAGAATCAATTATCTAGATTATTTTAAAATTGGCTTTTCTTTTTAGAAACCTAAGGCAGGTGTGGCATATCCTGATACAATTGTTTACAGCAAAAACTTTACTAAACTTTTAATTCTCCGAAAATACTTTTATTTTTAGAAAAAAAATCTTTTTTTTTTCTTTTTAAAAAGAAGCTTGTCAGCGCATTTGCAATCAATCACCCTTTCAATGTGTTTTTACATTAAATTGGTTTATAATAAAAATGAAACTTAAAATTTAATAAATATTTTAATCACGCCACTATGCTATATATATATTCAATATAGGTGGATTATATTCCCACATACGAATTTAAGTAATAAATTAATAAATTGACGCTACATTATTACTGTTTAAAAATATTACGCGATAAAATTATACGCTATAACTCTGGCAATACTATTCAATTATAGCGTTCTTTCGTATGTGCGTATATAATGCTGTTGATATAGCCGTGATTGCAATTTTTAGCTTACAAATCTTAATTTAGACTTATTAAACAGGTTTGAACTTAGCACAGACGAGTGGGTTATTAGGATGGTTGGTGAAACGGTGAGGGATTTGAAGACAACTGTTTCAATATATATATATATATAAAAGCCACTGCCAGTAAATAACAAACAAATATTTATTTACGCACATATAAATAACTTTGAAGAATATATTTAACATTTTATATTTTTATATTAACTTTTAATTTTAAATAGATTGCAATAATGAGTTTAATATTTATTTAGAGGGTTGAGTATGAATAGACTATATAGATTGTATTTGAAAAGAAAAATGTTCTATCCCTTATTTAACCTTAGGCCAAAAAGTTCGCAGCCAAACCAACGTCAATCCATCGGATATATCAATGTATTCAATGCAGCATGAATACAACAACACAAAATACTATACTGTCAGTAATGTTCATCGGAACAGTAAGTAGAGTTAGAGAAGACATTGTCTCTCAACTAACAGGAATGCTACATCTGTTGGCGAGCAGAACAATAAACAAAAAACTCCATAGGAATGGACTGTGGTCCTTTTTGCCAACTTACAATCCCATCCATAGGCAAAAAGAAGGTGTGTGGTGTATATTGGCAATCCTGCCCATAGTGGATCTCCTGCTACATTTACTAATTACATCAATACATCTAATCCATTGACCCAATCTAACTGTGAAACAAATAACCTAAGATTACCCCCCCTTAAACTATATATATAACTTTACAAATCTGTACAGCCATTCACGCCCGACTTAAATTTAACCTTTAGATACGTTCGCACAGATGAATTTTATACAATTTGTTTTATAATGTTGAATATAGTTCGGCTGCACAGATTCCACGGTCAAAAACATTTCAAAATAAACACAACTGATCAAAATACAAAATCATCGATAATGTCAATTGCATAGGGAATATAAAAAAAAACCCAATAGCATTCATCGTAAGATGCTGCAGTGACATTGATGACTTATATATTCCAATTGACTATGAAACAGCAACATAATTAACTGCTAATGAATCTATGCAATGTCTATACCCAACTTAAATTTCCTTATTTAAAATTTAAACAATAAAATTAATACAAATAAAATAATAAATGGAAATGATTTTTACCAAACGTAAGACATATACAATTAAACATTATTAATTGAGTTGACACATAAGTCAGAGAAAAGTTCTTTTTTTAAAATTTAAATTAACTTATCAAATCTTTAAAGTTCTTAATTAATTTTATGATTTTAACAATTGTTCAGTTCTATTGCTTACAGTAGAAGAGTCCAGGTTCCTGTTGGCAATTCCCATGGAGACTTTCCTGGAAGACCGGTCTGATATTTTGGAGGTAGAATTAGCTGGTTCTATTCTGGTATCACAGTCTTTTTATTTTTAAAATAAGTGAGAGAGAACAACAAGTGCATCTTGTCGTTTGTCTCACCAAATCAAGTTGGAAACTGACTGGAACTCAATATTTTTCTCTTTATAGTCCTCCTATGGTAACCATGAACAAAAATGTCACTGTTCCATTTTTTCGTTATGGTCCGGGCCTTTATTTGCTTTCATTGGTCAAGCTAAAATCTCTTTATTCTCTTATCTATTTTTCATCTGACTTTTTAATTACACATCTTTTGGATAATTAACAAACAATCATTTCCATTTACAGATTACAGGAATTAATTAATACTTGTTTTTATTTTTACTTACGTTATTTCTTTATTAAAACATTTTTATATTTAAGTCTTGTATTTTTTTATACAAAAGTATGTTCAAATACCTTTTTTTTTTATTTATAAAAAAAAAAAATTTAAAGTTTGGCATCTGTGCGAATATGTATACGTTATACGTTAAACAAACATTTTAGCTTTTAGTTTTTTAATAGATTTTATTTTTATTTGCGAACTTTAACATTTTATTTTAAATTAATGTAATGGCATATTTATATACTGTTACATATCAGTAAACTTCCTCAAAAAAATAAAAACATTAAAAAAAAAAAGAATTTACTTAGAGTTAGTAATTACGTTACACAAATTGATTATATATAAAAATTTCAAAAGGACAAAACTTTTTTTTAAAAAACAAAACAGTAATTACACACAAATATAATGATTAAAAAAAATGTTGACTGTTGATTCCATATTACCAGCTAAATTTCAGCCCCCTCTCTTCCAAGTTTCTTTTCTTCAACATTTAAGTATTATTTAGGCAAGTTAAATGATTAGATTTTAAACAAGACTTTTTTTTTTTAAAAAAAAATTTATATTTATTATTACATTTTATTATTTAGATTTTAATATTAACGTTTTATTCCTTGCATTTATTTCTACATATGCGCAATTTTTCTTACTGGCAGTACCTTTAAAACACAATTCAAAGTATAACTTTTCATTAATACAAAAAATATATTTATATTTCAGAAAAAATATTACGGGCATGATTTATCTTTAAAATTCTCATGGCACTCGGTCATTTACCAAAGATCATCCCAAGTTGGGTAGCCAGTTATAACAATCGAATAGAAAATGGAGATCGAATCTAACCGCAATCTACACTATATGGGCGCCATCTAGGCATTTGAGCCTAGAAAAATTTATAAAGTAGGCAGATACATAAATTAAAAAAAATTTTTTTTATTTTATTTTATATATTTTGATATCCGGTTGTTATCCCATTGTCACTAGCTCAGTGGAACAGCAGAGATTTATGTTTTATATTAAATTCCTATCTAAGATATATATATATATATATATTTAAAATAAGCCACTGCCAGTAATTATACACACAAACATTAATTTATGCAGATATAAATAACTTTGAAGAATACATTTAACATTTTATATTTTTATATTAACCTTTAATTTTAAATAAATTGCAATAATGAGTTTAATATTTATTTAGAGGGTCGAGTATGAATAGACTATATAGATTTTATTTGAAAAAAAAAGTCCTATCCCTTATTTAACCTTAGGCCAAAAAGTTCGCAGCCAAACCAACGTCAATCCATCGGATATATCGATGTATTTAATGCAGCATGAATACAACAACACAAAATACTATACTGTCAGTAATGTTCATCTGAACAGTAAGTAGAGTTAGAGAAGACATTGTCCCTCAACCAACAGGAATGCTACATCTGTTGGTGTGCAGAACAATAAACAAAAAATTCCATAGGAATGGACTGCGGTCCTTTTTGCAAACTTACAATCCCATCCATAGGCAAAAAGGAGGTGTATGGTGTATATATGCAATCCTGCCCATAGCGGATCTCCTGCTACATTTACTAATTACATCAATACATCTAATCCATTGACCCAATCTAACTGCGAAACAAATAACCTAAGATTACCCTCCCTTAAACTATATATATAACTTTACAAATCTATACAGCCATTCACGCTTGACTTAAATTTAACTTTTAGATATGTTTGCACAGATGAATTTTATACAATTTGTTTTATAATGTTGAGTATAGATTGGCTGCACAGATTCCACAGTCAAAAACATTTCAAAATAAACACAAACGATCAAAATACAAAATCATCGATAATGTCAATTGCATAGGGAATACAAAAAAAACCCAATAGCATTCATCGTAAGATGCCGCAGTGACATTGATGACTTATATATTCCAATCAACTATGAAACAGCAACATAATTAACCGCTAACGAATCTATGCAACATCTATACCCAACTTAAATTTCCTCATTTAAAATTTAAACAATAAATATTAATACAAATAAAATAATAAATGGAAATAATTTTTACCAAACATAAGACATATACAATTAAACATTATTAATTGAGTTGACACATAAGTCAGAGAAAAGTTCTTTTTTTAAAATTTAAATTAACTTATCAAATCTTTAAAGTTCTTAATTAATTTTATGATTTTAACAATTGTTCAGTTCTATTGCTTACAGTAGAAGAGTCCAGGTTCCTGTTGGCAATTCCCATGGAGACTTTCCTGGAAGACCGGTCTGATATTTTGGAGGTAGCATTAGCTGGTTCTATTCTGGTATCACAGTCTTTTCATTTTTAAAATAAGTGAGAGAGAACGACAAGTGCATCTTGTCGTTCATCTCACCAAATCAAGTTTGAAACTGACTGGAACTCAATATTTTTCTTTTTATAGTCCTCCTATGGATTCCATGAATAAAAGTGTCACTGTTCCATTTTTTCATTATTGTCCAGGCCTTTATTTGCTTCCATTGGTCAAGCTAAAATCTCTTTATTCTCTTATCTATTTTTCATCTGACTTTTTAATTACACAGCTTTTGGATAATTAATAAACAATCATTTCCATTTACAGATTACAGGAATTAATTAATACCTGTTTTTATTTTTACTTACGTTATTTCTTTATTAAAATATTTTTATATTTAAGTCTTGTATTTTTTTATACAAAAGTACGTTCAAATACCTTTTTTTTAATTTATAAAAAAAAAAATTTTAAAGTTTGGCATCTGTATACATTATACGTTTAACAAACATTTTAGCTTTTAGTTTTTTAATAGATTTTATTTTTATTTGCGAACTTTAAGATTTTATTTTAAATTAATGTAACGGCATATTTATATACCGTTACAATATATATATATATATATGTATGTCTCAATAGGTGTACAGTAAACATTTGTATATCAGCAAACAGATGTGCCTATATAAAAAAACCTATTTGATTTGTCGTAGACATATAAAACAATTCATTTTACTTATTCATAAAATATGATTAAGTTAAACATATATTTGTTTACATGACAAAAATCTGTATAAGCACAAATATGCTGTAACATATGGTAATTGTCATATAATAAATTTTTCATTTTTATAACACATAAATAATGATCGATTTAACATAAGTTCAGTACCTATTCAGATATGTTCACACACAGGCATTTATATTCTAATATTTCATTAATTAATAAATAAATTTAATCAAAAATAATATATTTTCAGAAGACCTTGTTAGAAATATCCATAAAATTAACATGCATGTGAGCATACACCTAAGTCTCATTTTATGTGGTAGATAGGTTTCACAGAAAGCCTGCATTAAAAAAAGTGCACAAAAATAGACTTAACTTACCTTGAAAAATGGGGGATAGGTTCTATAATTTTTCAGAAATGGCATAAAAGCAAAGCAGCAAGGAAAAATTACTTTAAATTTGCATTAAAAAAATAAGGAAGTAAAATATGACCCATAAAAAATATCAAATATTTAAAAAAAATTGATACAAGACAAACTTTTTTCCTTTTTGTATTAACTGCAGTATGTAATTTTATATTTTTTCATATGTATTTTAACAATTATCACTATTTGACGATATGCAGTTCGTTTGTAAATTGGTAAGAAATCAGATTTGTCACAAGTGGAAGTACAACTAGCACCACTTTCAGTCTTGTGCTGTGTTAATGATTTTCTGTTGACAACTGATTTTTACTACTGAAATAAATTTTAAATGTTCATATTTTGTTTCTATATTTAAGAAATGAGATCGCAATCAAAATAAAAAGATTATACATTATCATTAGAATTATTATTTTCAGTTTATAAAATCAATAAAATCTTTATTATTTATTTTAAAAATTTAAGATTATTTATTTCTGTTATATCCAACAAAATAAGTTTTAAAAGTTTAAATTTTTTGAATATTTATTGTGATATTTTTATATGTAAATAAATCTATTGTTATTATTTACTGATTAAGTATAAGTAGGTTATTTACATTGAAACTACAGCTTCAGGCCATATTCATGTTAGCTCCTAATATAACATTATATTTTTGAAAAAAAAAGTATTTCAAGTAAAATAAGTTATTAGTAATTTAAATTTCTTGATATATAATAAATATAGTGAAATATGAAAGATATTAAGAAGAAACATGAATTGCATAACTTCAAAATCACGTTAAAATAATCCACATAAAACGAGACCAAAGTGTATATCATCTTCTTACTAATCTAAGATATTGGTTCACTATTCTTAATTGTAAATATTTTTTTTTCTTTTTCCCAAAAATATTGCTTCTTTGGCAGCTCTACATAAAAGTTTTTTTTTCTTTTTAGATTCCAATTGATTAATTATAAATACCTTTAAAATATTCTAGCAAGTTGTATAGTTTTCCAATTTAAAAAAAATATTAAGTGTTTTTTTTTTAAATTTCAAAATAAAATCATTTATGAATTAATCTGCAGTTTTTAGAATTTATTTACTTTTACATTATAAATTTTATTTGCCTTTTATTATTTTCTTTTATTAGTCTAGTTTTAGTTGAATAATTTAGTCAAAAATTATTTACCTTTAAAACCAGCTGATATCTATAAGTACTTTTGTCTGTTGTTATTTGCATATTGATAAAACTTCATATATAGCATGCTAATCTGGTCCCTTCTAAAACCATAGACTAGCTTATTATCATCTTTGGAAATTGATGGTATTTAGCGATTTGCATATAGTCTATTTTAATACACACATATATGAATTGTGGATCACATAAAATGTGGATCTGCCTTACTTGTGAATTCAAACTCTATATTGCACTAGTAGCAGCAGATGGATCCACTGTCTATTTTCTACAGTTATAACTTTAAAGTCATTATGCTGTCATAATCTATAAAATCTCTCCTTTTCAACCTTTTTATACTCAGGCTGCAATTTAATAAAACAAAAAAAAGAATTTTATGAATTGTTACTGTGAGCAAGAGATAAATAAATATAACATATTTTTAATTTACTCTAAAATAACTTTATTGGGATAATTTGAAATCAGACCCTCAAACTCTAAGCTGTATTAAAATCTAGACATATCTACTGCTAATTCATGTATCAGATTTCTGGAGGAATAAAGAATTTAACACTAGAATATAAAAATATAATAAAAATGGTATAATATGATAATTTAAACCTACTTTCTTATCAAAAGTATAGCTAATTTTATTCTTTGTAGTAATAATTTTTTATTTACTTAAGTTATTTTTTGTATAAACAACAAATATTTAAAAAAATGTAATCAGAGATAATATTTGTAGTTAGCTTATCCATTTTGTATATAATTGGCTATAATTGAAGAAGGCATAGTTTACTTTTAGACTTCATGGTAAAAAATAATGTTAAACATGGAAATGTTTCATTTACAGGTTATATTTTATTAAAAAAATAATCTATGTATGAAGCTTTATATAATAAGCTAAATTTTAACTTTTATCAACCAATATTTGTTTTATGGTTTTTTTAATTCCATGAAATATTTTAAAACACCATGTAAATATAAAATTGAATACAAATACCCAACTATCCAGGTATTTAATACTGTTTAATATTAATTTGTAATTATAAATGAAATAGACTAAAATAACAATGCAAATTTTTGCACAATTCATATCTAACTGGATTAAAAATATCTGCCAGCCATCTCTATCATTAAAATAAGCATCAACCTCTTGACATTCTATTTCTATTTTACACAGGATAAAAATTGTCCTGCTGCTAAAATTAATGCCATTTGAAATTAGCTTTTATTACCAAATATTGTCATACATTTTAGCTGTAATGATAGGTTACATAAAATTGAAGAAGTTAGAATTATTGGTTAAGTCATTGGTTTATTAAGATAGTCTGTTTATATTTGTAGAATTATATATTTAATCGAAATTATGAAAGTTTCTAAAAGTTGTTGTCAAATATATTGATAACTATTTATTACTGACCAAAATAAATTGACATGATTTGTTATTAGACTGAATAATTGTTAATTGTTATATTAAATTTACGATTGGAAAGAGAATATTTAGAATTGATAGCAATTAAATTGTTTATATTTAATAGTTATGTAAATAAATTCAATGATATTATTATTGTAATGTTTTTATTGCAGATAAACTTATTAAAAATATAATTAGACTTGTTAGTTATCAGCATTTTTACAAAATCAAGGATGAATTAGCGAGTTTCTACTATACGAATAAAAAAGTTAAATATCATTGAAAGTAATGTATTAATCCAAAGAAAATAATAATATAATGATTATATTAATTTAAAAATGGTCTTTAAAACATTAGCAATTCTTTTCTTACAGCTATGCCATCTAGTAGAAGATAGAGTAATCATTTGGTGTCAGAAAATTTGCACATAAAAATTTCTATCTAGTGCTTACTTATTTAATATATTCAAACTAGTTTCTAGTCTTAGGATTTTCTCAGTGAGGAACCTAGGCTCTGAGAGCAATGCATCTATATCTTTGTATCTCATACAACTCACTGTAATCATCTTTTACTTCTTTAATTATTGATGAATCTATGAGGTTAAAATAAAAACACAATAATGTTTTCAATCTAACAATAACTTTAAATTTTTGGTATGAAATTGAGAGCATGCTATTCAAACCAGTGCATACAAAACCAGGAATGCAGAACGTTTACATGTGATACTTCAACAAATATATGTAAAATATTCTAGCACAATGAATATAACATGCATCAACAAAAGTAACCAAATCAAAAAAAGATAACTACAGTTATAATTATCTTAGCAACCTTTTGGGAAATAAATCACAATAAGAATAACATCAATTGAAATTAGCAGAAGTACGCAAAAAAAAAAAACAACTCCAGAAATTACAACAATAGTTAAAGCAACAAGTGGAGCATAAAATACTGCAAGTAGACAAACAATGAGAAAATAACATGGAGCATGTGCTATCTAAATTACAACAGGTTAAACACAAAATGTATATAAAAGTAAATGAATACGTACATAATATTCGAAATAAAAGTAGAATATGAAATATACAATTGAACAAGCAAAGCTAAACTATGTATAACCAGGTATAATGCACAAACACACCTTGCAGAAAATATATGATAATAGAGAAGATGTTCTACCACATTCAGGTCAGAAATATATTCAGTTCTTTTGCCATCCAAATAGCAAATGTGAGAATATCTACTGGATGTTGCATGATGGGAAAACAATTAGTAAGAAATGTCGATCACCAGCACATCCAACGTTTAATCACTATTCTTAATAGCAGATCTACAACATGCTAACAGATTTCACATTAAAGTATAACATGTAGAGTATATGCCTAGTATATGTGGGAAGAAAATGCTGTCACCCAGAATTCTAAACATCAGTAGTGAATTGGCAAACTAATTATCATAGCTAAAGGGAAAATTTAAAAATTAATCGTAGATCAATGCCACTTAAATGAAATGGAATAACACAAGGGAATTGGGGGTTATAGAATAAGCCGCCCTTAATTCATATACCCACTATGCAGAAAACAAGATATTTCACGGAAAACAGTCTCAAACAAAATCTGCAGAGAAGAGTCAAAGTGATACTTATGGAAAATCAATACTTAAAATTAAATATTAATTCTTATTAAGCACAATGTCAGCACGTAATACTTATATAAAACTAAAACTTTAGTACATGCGCCTTGAGTGCTTAGTTTTCCTCTACAAATCATAACGCAAGATTCGACTTTATAAAGATAAGAGGGACCCTCTTATCTCTAATCTATTTTTCTTAATTATATAGACAAATCTAAAGCATTTTGATTTGGGAGCATGAAGCTAATAAATTCTTCACTGATTAAGTCCACTATTTCTATATAATTAAGAAAAATAGGTTAGAGATAAGAGGGTCCCTCTTATCTTTATAAAGTCGAATCTTTCGTTATGATTTGTAGAGGTCTCTCTTGCTAAAAGTAAGCATTCAAGGCGCATGTACTAAAGTTTTAGCCTTATAAAAGTATTAAAATTAAAGTGTAAGTGTAAGATTAGAAAACTTTATAAATTATACAGCATATTGTTTTGTTATTCATTTAATAAAAGGTTTTAATACAATAGTGTTTAGTGGACATGGAATATGGAGCAGGCAGGGACAATCAAAGCACAAATAGATAGAGCTGTTGAATTAGTATATTAAAACAACATAAAACAGATTAAATATATATTGATGTGTATGTGTATGTGCATATAAATATTTACTACAGATACACATTTAACAAACAGTAAACAAGTGAAATGCTTTAAATTATATGTACTCATTATTTAAAAGAAAATTCGTAAAATATATTTCATATTTTGTTACTAAATATTTAAATAAGCAATACTAAAAATATATATATTTTATGAATATGAAGATGTTTTTAATTTATTAAATTGTTATTTACACTAAGTAAACATATTAATGTAGAAAAATTTTAAATAAAGAATTTGTTTATAATGTATAATCATTAAAAGAGAAATCTAAGAATAAATTGTTTAAATAAAAACAAATTCAATATGAATAAACTATTTTGCTATTTAAAAAATGTTTAATTAAAATTTCATTCTACAATGATCCAATATTAAATTAATTTTTTTAAAAAATAATTTTGATTTCATTAATTAAAGAAAAAATCATGTATACTGTGTTGTATTACGGAGTTTTTTTTTTTTAAGTGTCATAGCATCGGCCGGGACGCGAACCCGCAACCCGGGCAACTGCCTGCAAGTGCAAGGCAGTCGCGCTGACCTCTCGACCACCAAGCAGCAAAATACAAGTTAATTTTACAGGTAATAAAATTCTTTAAAAAGGTGGTTAAAGTAGAATGCATTGTTAAATAAACTAAAGAAAGGCTAAAAATTAGCAAAGAATTTTAGTGGAGTTTTAGCCTGTAAATAGAAGTGAGATTGTGTTACTTTAAGGGCGTTTAGCAGTTTATTTCCAATTTTTTTTCTCATGTGTCATAGCATCGGCCGGGAGACGAATTCACAACCGTCTACAACCAACTACTTGCTTGTAAGGCAGCTACGATGACCTCTCGGCTAACAACGCTTGACAAAGTTTATTTCCAAATTACTAATGTAAATTCTCATTATAACAGCATTCTATTTCAGAAACGTGCAGGAAACCAAATTGGTTTTTTCAAATTTATTCAAGAACGTTTTGAAGTCACGTGTTTTACACTTTACCTAAACTGCAGAATGGAATGCAAAATTTCCGCCAAACAAAAAATATATCTACGAAAATATAACTTGAAGATAAGTAAAATTCTGTATGCTAAATATAATAAAATGTTAATTCAACATATTCTGAAGTTTGGTTATTACTCCATAAATAAACACAATTATTTAAGCAAAATTGTTAGAAAAACAATTATAAAATCATATAAATGTATAAACCAAAAACATATATCACTCTTCTTCATGATATGAATTAAAAATGTTTCAAATATTGAGCAATAGGTGAGGAATAGAGTAAATTCACCTATTTTGGGGGCTCTCTTTTACGACCTTGACTGTAAGAGAGATTCGGTCTACAGATTTTCTGAATTGATTATTAGTTAAATAAATATTAAGTAATATCATTTTGAATTATTAATAATATTGACAAAGATATGCACATAAACATAAGAGCTTGAAGAATAGATGGATTCACTCTACTCTTGTCACTTTGTTTCGCACTTAGAGTTTTTAATTCTTAGCTTAAAAAAGAGTGTTACTCTTTTTATTTAAATATAAACTTTGAGCTATGTTTAGTTTTATATATATATATAACGAAACTTAAATATATTCGAAACAACGGTAAACAATTTATAATACAATATAAATAATTTATAATATAATATAAATAAAAACTCAATAAAAACTCATAAAGAAATGGAATCCATTTTGAAAGTTGAGTTGAAAATGATTATGAATATAATCGAAAATATTTCTTTATGAGTTTTTATTTATATTGTATTATAAATTGTTTACCTTAGTTTGGAATATATTTAAGTTTCGTTATTGTATTATTGATATTAGCGGACATTTATTTTGTTTTATATATATATATATTTAAGAACATTAAATCATTTTATTTACGTTAATAATATTGATTATATATATATGAATATAAAAAGATTTGTCAAATAATTTGCATTCAAAAATGATGGATAAATTTAATAGGAAAATTGAACATTTGTATAATAAAAAGTTTCCAAGAAATTTTAGTGATCAGAACTATGTGAATATCTCTGGAGTTGATTTGAATTTTAATCAGCGTTATATTTTAAATTTTAGATCTAAATATGTCGGTGGAGGTTGGAAAGATTCTAGTATTGAATGAAATGCAGTGATTGAATATTCATTTGGTGTTATAAATTGTGATTTAAATGATAAGAATAAAATAATTAATGAAATAAAAAATAAAACATTTGATAAGCAAAATGATAATGTTTGGTTAAAACAAATTTATGAATTTAAATTTTTTTTAAAAAGTAATAAATTAATTTGTTTGAAGGAGGACAAGGGATTAGGTATGTGCCTAATGAAACAGGATGAATATAATGTGAAAATTATGAATCAGATGAAGAAGCTTTGTTTTGAAAAAAGTGAATTAAATAATATTGATACATGAAATTTATTAATGACATTTTAATGACTGCTAAAAAGAAAAAAGTTATTGATGCAAAGACATATTACAGTTTATATCCATCGTCTGCAGTGTTTCCAAGAATCTTTGCAAATATAAAATTGCATAAAACTTGTTATCCATTAAAAGTAATTGTTGATTTTGGGGGTGTTTTATATTGAAAAAATAATACAAGATGTGCTTGGATTAGGAGATTGTATGATTTCATCACCATTTGATATTATTAATAGGATTAAAAATATAAAAATTGATAATAATGATGTTATTTGTACACTTGACATATCTGAAATGTATGGTTCAATTAATCGTATGGAATCAATAGAGATTATTGAAAATGCTTTGTTTTTAAAATCTATAGATAATAATATTAAGAATTTTATTATTAAAATATTAAGATTTGTAAATGATAATATATATGTTAGGTTTAATGATTGCTTTTATAAAATGAATTATGGTTGGCCAATGGGTCTTCCGGTGGTATCACAGATTTGTAATTTTGTTATTTCTAGTTATGAGGTTAACATATTGTCTCAGATAAAATATAAAGGAATTAAAGTATATTGTAGATATGTTGATGATGTATTTATATGTGCACATAATGAAATAAGTTAATTTGTTTAGTGAGTTAAATATGATTAATAATGTAAAATGGGTGTTAAATGAAGAGAAGAAAGATTCTATAAAGTTTTTAGATATATTTATTAAAAGAAATAATAATGTGTTTGATTATAATGTGATTTTAAAGCCTGTGGAAATTAGGGGTTATATTCCATATAATTCTAAAGTTCATATGGGTCATAAATTACCTGGTTTGAAGTCATTTTTGTTTAGAAATGATTATTTGTGGAAATTTATTAGTGATAAAATTAAAAATATTAATGTATATATTACTTATATGTTGAATGTGGGTTATGAAAGGAATATCATTTATAATACAATTACAAAATATAATCAAAATAAAAGTAATAATAAGAAAATAGTAAATAAATTAAAAAGTGATAAATAGATTTCTATTTCTTTTATATCTAATCAACAAGCTAAATTCATTAATAAACTTTATAGTGGTTTGTGTAGAATTTCTTTTTTCTCTTCAAATAATATAAATGATATGATAAATAAGCCAAGATTTCTAAGTTTGAATTAAGTTCTGTTATATATATATATATATATATATATATATATATATATATATATATATATATATATATATATATATATATATATATATATATATATATATATATGTTGGAATGTGGTTGTGGAATAAAATATATAGGGTAATCCAAATGTACATTACAAAAACGATATAATGATCATAAGACATTGTATAAACATGTACAGAAAGAAAATATATCTTCGGTAAATATGAATACTCCATCAATTATATTTGATCATAATAAAACATGTAATTATGGTTTTAAATTTAATAATAGAGATATAAAAATTATTCAAATTGAAAGGTGTAGTGAAAAACGTAAAATTAAAGAGGCAATGATGATATCTAGGAATAGAGGTGGTTTAATGAATAGACAATCGGCTAATATAAAGACAACAGAACTATGGGAAATTTGAATAGATTGAATTATGGGTAATGCAAGTTTTTATTTTTTGTATGTTTGTATTAACAGTTGATAAAGATTGTCAGTGAAACAATTGAAAGTACTTCTGGTAAAGAATATATTATTTAATTTTGAATACTGTGTTAAATATATTTGTTTGAATTATTATTATATGATTTAAAAATACAGACATTTAATGGTTGTAGTTATATATATATATATGTTAAAACGAAGATATGTGCACGGGTTAAATATATAAAATACATATTTTGCGGGTTCATCCGTGTTAAAAACTTTTAATATTAATATATTGACATTTGGACTTGGTGACACAAACCATCCACAGAGTTATAAAAGATAGCAAGACAGTTGTAGAGGCGCTACAATCACTGATTTGAATAAAATGTTAAAATTCCACCAATAGCAAAAATGTTAAATTTAGGAATGTTTTTTTAAAAAAATCTTTCCAAATAGGAGGAAGTTTGCACGTATCATCTCGCTTATTGATACAATCTGGCCTTTTAAGTATCTCAATGGCTTCTCTAATTTTGCATTGGTAGAGATTATCACATCTGAATATGATCCTGGTACTAGAAAAATCAATTTTATGACCTGAATCTATAGTATGGAGTGAAAGTGCTGATGATGATGAGTGTTGTTTAACTGCATTAGCATGCTCATCTCTCCTAACACTGATGCGATTACTCATACCTATGTAAGAAGCTTTACAATTTTTACATGAGATTTGATAGACACCATGAGATTCAAAAGGGATTGAATCCTTAGGCTTGGTTATTATTATATTGCTGATCTTTTGATGCGCAGAAAATGTTGTATCTATATTATAGCATTTTAATATACGTCTGATACTGTGTGTAGTTCCTTTTACATATGGAACACAAATCCTAATAGCTGATTTATCATCTTTTTGTTTCCTATTTTGTCTATTTTGGGCTTGAAATAAGGCTATTTTTTTTATAAATTTGTAATTATAACTATTTGCTAATAAAACATTATTAATATGATTTATTTCTTCTTTCAGATGTGTCTCATCTGAAAGGTTAATTGCTCTATTTAAAAAAGTTTTGACTACAGAAACTATCTGAGTTGGGTGATGATGAGAATGGAAATGCAAATATCTGTCTGTGTGCGTATCCGTTCTGTAAATAGAAAAAGATAAACTATTTGGTGTTCTGGTGACAAGAACATCAAGAAATAAGAGTTTTCCATCATACTCTGTCTCCGTTGTAAATTTAATATGAGGATGCATATTATTTAAATGTAAAAAAAAATCATCTAATTTATTTTTTCCATGTTGCCACAAGACAAAAGTGTCATCTATGTATCTGAGCCAAATGAGAGGTTTTAAAGATGATGATTCTAAAGCACGAGTTTTTATATATTCCATGAATAAATCAGCTATTACTCCTGAGATAGGTGAGCCCATAGGAGTACCAAAAACTTGTCTGTAATGCTGTCCATTGTATACAAAATATGTATTTAAGAGACAATGTTTAAACAAAGTAATAATATGGTCTGGTAAATTGCAACGTTGTGAGATTATATTTAAAGCTTCATCAATTGGAATGTTTGTAAACAAAGACATGACATCAAAACTGACCAGAATGCCATTAGCATTAATTTTTAAACTTTTTAAAACGGAAATAAAATGAAGAGAGTTTTTAATATATGATTTAATAGATGGGATTGTAGGTTTAATGAAATCCAATAAGTATCTGGCTAAAATATGAGTTGGAGACCCTATTGCACTTACTATTGGACGAAGGGGGTATCTGGTTTGTGAATTTTTGGAAGTCCATAAAATTTTGGACAGACTCAAGATTTTTCACAAGGGATTACTTTATTTTTTATCTGTGTTTCAATAGGTGATTTATTAATAATAGCTTTTGTTGTTTTTTCCAAATACGTAGTATGATCTCTTTTTGATAGTTTATGTTTTATCATTAAGCAGATCTAAAATTTTATTATGGTAAATGTCACGATCCATTACAACTGTGGCATTAGTTTTATCAGCTGGAAGTACAACAATTGATTTGCCCGATTTTATATTATTTAATGCTTGTCTTTCTTACTTTGAAATATTATTTTTAGGAAGCTTAGCTTTTTTTAAAATATTACAAATCTCAGCTCTAGCCAAATCAGCCGATGTAGAATCAGTTTTATCGAGAGCTGATTCAACATTACAAACAATTTTCTCAAAAAGTATCCGGGAAGGTGTTAAAGCAAAATTGAAACCTTTTTCTAAAACCGAAATTTCATCTGTAGAGAGGGCTTTCCTAGATAAATTATAAAAGGTTTTTTGATTTGGATACATAATGTTTGGGGATTGTGTTCTAATTAGAATTTGCAATTTTTTCTTTTGCTTTGCTGTTACAAATTCCGAATCTTTAAACGATCTAAAACTTGCAATACGATCAAAACTAGTCCACAGTAAAGGATGTATTTTATCACTAAGGAATAAACGTAAATGTAGCAATACTTTATCAATTTTGTCTAAAATTTTCCGAGTTTCTTTAATAAAAGAGTTTAAAATAATGTTGCTAGTTTTCCTTAGAATTTTACTAACATTACAATTGTTCTTGTGAAACACAATTTTACAGCAAGTAATTTTTGCACGCTAATAAAAAAGATAAATTACAAAGTAACTTACATTTCTTAATCCACGTTCTTTCAAATATACGAAGCTGCTTAAAAATTTCCTCCCCATAGAGGTTAATAATGTTAAAACGAAGATTTGCACGGGTTAAATATATAAAATATATATTTTGCGGGTTCATCCGTGTTAATAATTTTTAATATTAATATACTGACGTTTCGACTTGGTCACACAAGCCATCCACAGAGTTATAAAAGGTAGAAGGACGGTTGTAGAGGCGCTACAATCACTGATTTGAATAAAATGTTAAAATTCCACCAATAGCAAAAATGTTAAATTTAGGAATGTTTTTTAAAAAAATCTTTCCAAATAGGAGGAAGTTTGCACGTATCATCTCGCTTATTGATACAATCTGGCCTTTTAAGTATTTCAATAGCTTCTCTAATTTTGCATTTGTAGAGATTATCACATCTGGATATGATCCTGGTACTAGAAAAATCAATTTTATGACCTGAATCTATTGTATGGAGTGAGAGTGCTGATGATGATGAATGTTGTTTAACTGCATTAGCATGCTCATCTCTCCTAACACTGATGCGACGATTACTCATACTTATGTAAAAAGCTTTACAATTTTTACATGAGATTTGATAGACACCATGAGATTCAAGAGGGATTGAATCCTTAGGCTTGGTTATTATATTGCTGATCTTTTGATGTGCAGAAAATGCTGTATCTATATTATAGCGTTTTAATATACGTCCGATACTGTCTGTAGTTCCTTTTACATATGGAACACAAATCCTAATAGTAAGTGCAATAGGTTCTCCAACTCATATTTTAGCCAGATACTCATCGGATTTCATTAATCCTACAATCCCATCTATTAAATCATATATTAAAAACTCTTTTCATTTTATTTCTGTTTTAAAAAGTTTAAAAATTAATGCTAATGACATTCTGGTCAGTTTTGATGTCGTGTCTTTGTTTACAAACATTCCAATTGATGAAGCTTTAAATATAATCTCACAACGTAGCAATTTACCAGACCATATTATTACTTTGTTTAAACATTGTCTCTTAAATACATATTTTGTATACAATGGACAGCATTACAGACAAGATTTTGGTAGTCCTATGGGCTCACCTATCTCAGGAGTAATAGCTGATTTATTCATGGAATATATAGAAACTTGTGTTTTAGAATCATCATCTTTAAAACCTCTCATTTGGCTCAGATACATAGATGACACTTTTGTCATATGGCAACGTGGAAAAAATAAATTAGATGATTTTTTCTTACATTTAAATAATATGCATCCTCATATTAAATTTACGATGGAGACAGAGTATGATGGAAAACTCCCTTTTCTTGATGTTCTTGTCACCAGAACACCAAATAGTTTATCTTTTTCGATTTACAGAAAGGATACACACACAGACAGATATTTGTATTTCCATTCTCATCATCACCCAACTCAGATAGTTTCTGTAGCCAAAACTCTTTTAAATAGAGCAATTAACCTTTCAGATGAGACACATCTGAAAGAAGAAATAAATCATATTAATAGTGTTTTATTAGCAAATAGTTATAATTACAAATTTATAAAAAAAGCCTTATTTCAAGCCCAAAATAGACAAAATAGGAAACAAAAAGATGATAAATCAGCTATTAGAATTTGTGTTCCATATGTAAAAGGAACTACGGAGAGTATGGACGTATATTAAAACGCTATAATATAAATACAGCATTTTCTGCGCATCAAAAGATCAGCAATATAATAACCAAGTCTATGGATTCAATCCCTCTTGAATCTCATAGTGTCTATCAAATCTCATGTAAAAATTGTAAACCTTCTTACATAAGTATGAATAATCGTCACATCAGTATTAGGAGAGATGAGCATGCTAATGCAGTTAAACAACACTCATCATCATCAGCACTCTCACTCCATACTATAGATTCAGGTCATGAAATTGATTTTTTTAGTACCAGGATCATATCCAGATGTGATAATCTCTACCAATGCAAAATTAGAGAAGCCATTGAGATACTTAAAAGGCCAGATTGTACCAATAAACGAGATGATACGTGCAAACTTCCTCCTATTTGGAAAGATTTTTTTAAAAAACATTCCTAAATTTAACATTTTTGCTATTGGTGGAATTTTAACATTTTATTCAAATCAGTGATTGTAGCGCCTCTACAACCGTCTTTCTACCTTTTATAACTCTGTGGATGGCTTGTGTGACCAAGTGGAAACGTCAGTATATTAATATTAAAAGTTTTTAACACGGATGAACCCTCAAAATATGTATTTTATATATTTATCCCGTGCAAATCTTCGTTTTAACATTATTAACCTCTACGAGGAGGAAATTTTTAAACAGCTTCGTATATTTGAAAGAACGTGGATTAAGAAATGTGAGTTACTTTGTAATTTAACTTTTTTATTAGCGTGCAAAAATCACAATATTATACCGACTTGCTGTAAAATTATGTTTCACAAGAACAATTATAATGTTCGTAAAATTCTAAGGAAAACTAGCAATATTATTTTAAACTCTTTTATTAAAGAAACTCGGAGAAATTTAGTCAAAATTGATAAAGTATTGCTACATTTACGTTTATTCCTTAGTAATAAAATACATCTTTTACTGTGGACTAGTTTTGATCATATTGCAAGTTTTAGATCGTTTAAAGATTCGGAATTTGTAACAGCAAAGCAAAAGAAAAAATTGCAAATGCTAATTAGAACACAATCTCCAAACATTATGTATCCAAATCACAAAACCGTTTATAATTTATCTATGAAAGCCCTCTCTACAGATGAAATTTCGGTTTTAGAAAAAGGTTTCAATTTTGCTTTAACACCTTCCCGGATACCTTTTGAGAAAATTGTTTGTAATGTTGAATCAGCTCTCGATAAAATAGATTCTACATCTGCTGATTTGGCTAGAGCTGAGATTTGTAATATTTTAAAAAAAGCTAAGCTTCCTAAAAATAATATTTCAAAGAAAGAAAGACAACCATTAAATAATAAAAAATCGGACAAATCAATTGTTGTACTTCCAGCTGATAAACGTAATGCCACAGTTGTAATGGATCGTGACATTTACCATAACAAACTTTTAGATCTGCTTAATGATAAAACTTATAAACTATCAAAAAGCGATCATACTACGTATTTGGAAAAAACAACAAAAGGTATTATTAATAAATCACCTATTGAAACAGAGATAAAAAATAAAATAATCCTTCGTGAAAAATCTTGTGTCTGTCCAAAATTTTATGGACTTCCAAAAATTCACAAACCAGATACCCACTTTCGTCCAATAGTAAGTGCAATAGGTTCTCCAACTCATATTTTAGCTAGATACTTATCGGATTTCATTAAACCTACAATCCCATTTATTAAATTATATATTAAAAACTCTTCATTTTATTTCTGTTTTAAAAAGTTTAAAAATTAATGCTAATGACATTCTGGTCAGTTTTGATGTCGTGTCTTTGTTTACAAACATTCCAATTGATGAAGCTTTAAATATAATTTCACAACGTTGCAATTTACCAGACCATATTATTACTTTGTTTAAACATTGTCTCTTAAATACATATTTTGTATACAATGGACAGCATTACAGACAAGTTTTTGGTACTTGTATGGGCTTACCTATCCCAGGAGTAATAGCTGATTTATTCATGGAATATATAGATACTCGTGCTTTAGAATCATCATCTTTAAAACCTCTCATTTGGCTCAGATACATAGATGACACTTTTGTCATATGGCAACATGGAAAAAAATAAATTGCATGATTTTTTTTTACATTTAAATAAAATGCATCCTCATATTAAATTTACAATGGAGACAGAGTATGATGGAAAACTCCCTTTTCTTGATGTTCTTGTCACCAGAACACCAAATAGTTTATCTTTTTCGTTACAGAAAGGATACACACACAGACAGGTATTTGCATTTCCATTCTCATCATCACCCAACTCGGATAGTTTCTGTAGTCAAAACTCTTTTAAATAGAGCAATTAACCTTTCAGATGAGACACATCTGAAAGAAGAAATAAATCATATTAATAGTGTTTTATTAGCAACTAGTTATAATTACAAATTTATAAAAAAAGTCTTATTTCAAGCCCAAAATAGAAAACAAAAAGATGATAAATCAGCTATTAGGATTTGTGTTCCATATGTAAAAGGAACTACAGACAGTATCGAACGTATATTAAAACGCTATAATATAGATACAGCATTTTCTGCGCATCAAAAGATCAGCAATATAATAACCAAGCCTAAGGATTCAATCCCTCTTGAATCTCATGGTGTCTATCAAATCTCATGTAAAAATTGTAAAGCTTCTTACATAGGTATGAGTAATAATCGCATCAGTGTTAGGAGAGATGAGCATGCTAGTGCAGTTAAACAACACTCATCATCATCAGCACTCTGACTACATACTATAGATTCAGGTCATAAAATTGATTTTTCTAGCACCAGGATCATATCCAGATGTGATAATCTCTACCAATGCAAAATTAGAGAAGCCATTGAGATAGTTAAAAGGCCAGATTGTATCAATAAGCGAGATGATACGTGCAAACTTCCTCCTATTCGGAAAGATTTTTTTAAAAAACATTTCTAAATTTAACATTTTTGCTATTGGTGGAATTTTAACATTTTATTCAAATCAGTGATTGTAGCGCCTCTACAACCGTCTTTCTACCCTTTATAACTCTGTGGATGGCTTGTGTGACCAAGTCGAAACGTCAGTATATTAATATTAAAAGTTTTTAACACGGATGAACCCGCAAGATATTTATTTTATACATACATAATAACGAAACTTAAATATATTCCAATCAACGTTAAACAATTTATAATATTATATAAATAAAAACTCATAAAGAAATATTTTCGATTATATTCATAATCATTTTCAACTCAACTTTCAAAATAGAATCATCTATTACCAACCGGAAACACATGTCGATTTAAATATCCCACAATTCATTAATCCTAACATTTGCTGACTGTCTGTTTATTATAGTATTTTTATACCTACTAATAAAAACTGCCTCTTTAATTTTTCTTTTTTCATTATCTTTCTCTTGACCTAAAATTTTTATTTTATTTATATCAAAATTAAACTTAAAATTACAATTTCTATCATGATCATAAAAAACAGATTCAGTATATAACTTGACTTCATTACTATTATCATTACATATCTACATTTTTCAAAACTCTTTTATATAACAATTTATGTTCTTTAATTCTTTTCTCTATATTACATCTAGATTCCCCTATATATGATAAGTTACACCCACAAAAAATTCTATAAATTAAATTACATTATTTTTTTCTAACTTATCTTTTGAATTATTAACCATTCTATTTAAATTACCTGATCCATAAAAAGAAACATTATATATACTATTATAAACTTTTTTCATAAATTTTACTTGATTATTATTATAAAAAGGCAAAGAAATCCACTTCTTACTCTTAATTTCTTCATCACCAGTATTTCTATTAATTTTCTTACTAAATTGACAAACCACTTGATAAATTTCTTTTATATTATTCACTTACATAATTTTCAATATTTTTCTTTTTATCACATGCATATTTACACAAAATATTATTTCTATACAAAAAAGACCTAAAACCAGCCATCTTATAATTATGTGGCACATTTAGATAAATAGGGAATATACCCTCTAGTTTCAATAGGTTTAATAAACAATTTATAATCAATCGTATTATTGTTCCTTGAAATTATCAAATCTAAATATTTAATAATTATTCTAACTTTGCGAATTACTGTAACACTTTAGATTTTTTAAAAGATTATTATTTATTAGATAAATTAGTACAAGTAAATTAATTTTTACAAGAAATGTGGCAACAACACCTCATCCATTGAAGGTTGCCACTGAACTATAGACATTTTAACTTCAAAAAGAATAATACAAAGATTTATCATGATGATGAACTAGATATGAATTTTGACTATACAAATTAATCTGTGAAACACATCTAAATCAACATTCTGCATGGAGACCCATTAATCTATTTATTTGAAATTTTGCATGCTTTCTTTTAACTTCTATAGCAACCCTTTTTTAATAACTTCTATACTTTAAGATTAAGAGGTACAGCAGAACCTAAAATGTTTTGGAGGTATTTTCTTTTGGCATATAAAACCTGCCTATTGATATATCACTAAAGATTATGTAGATTATATTTGCATGCATAGGCCCTAATAAAAATTATTTATACTATTATGAACAATTAAAGTCAACACAATCTACAATAATTAATTTATAATTTTAATAATTAAAGATGTTTTATTATTGCAATATCCAGTACTGGCCGGATATTTATATGGTCGAGGTTTGAGTGAGATTTATCGCACTCAACAGCGACAAGTATATTATATAATTAACACACGAACACGGTAGTGGAGTTAATAGGTTTATATACATAAATACATATACAAGGATCAATATATAATACAATTATTACAAAGATAAACTGAGTAACACATTATTATACAACTCTAGTCTTAAAGGCCCGTAGGCTTACAATAAATAATATTAAAGTCTGTACGACCTGTAATGGTCCGTAGGTCTACCTTGGTACGTTCGGAGGTAGACCTCTCCGCGAGACGAGCTGAAAGTGAAGTAGTGTCTGTGCACTCAGGAAAACGCATCCATCCTTCAACTTCACCTAGAAAGTCTGACCTTGTTTTTTCCCGCCGTCCCGGTTTGTAACACTCTCTATTTCCATTGGTCATCCCATGACACGAGGTACAAAGTGGTCAGTCTGGTTATCTCTGACCAACCTTAATCGTTTCTGTGACGCCTTTAGCATACACGCACATGCTTGAATATTTGTAATAGTTACATTATTATTGCGTATCTCTGTTAATAAGCATACACACACATACTTGTATTCATTTGTAATAGTTACATTATTATTGCGTGTATCTGTTAATACACACACATACATGGAGTTAATAGAGTTATTATTATTGCGTGTATATGTGAATACACACACACATAGCAATTATTAAGAATCTCAACTTACAATCAGTAAATGTTGTTCAATGATATCACGTGATAATCAAAAGCTCTGCATGGTAATGCATCCTATCTTCAGTTAAAGAAAGGCTAAAGAACGCTACCCACATAGTGAGTGTTTGACATAAATTTGTTTGGTGATATATTAATAGGAAACAGCTAAAAATAAAAAAAATTTTATAACAAAATATTGCCAAGGATAGTTTATATGTATTTAGTATTAAACAATTTTATATGTTTGTAATAATTAGCTAAGTAAATAAAAATTAATCAAACAGTGTACTGTTAGCGATTTCATAGGAAGTTCCTATTTTACCAGCAAAAACTTGAGTGTTGAGAGCTTTTCTCTTCAAACTGCCTACAAGGCCATGTCTGAGCAATGCACGTTTTTTAACAAGAGGTTAGTTTATGTGGATCACGAGTTATGACATAAAATATGGCAATATATGTGGTGTTTTAGCATACATGGAAATTGGGCTAACGGAATGTGACAACATGTTTCATTCTTTTAAGTCATGATAGAATAGCGTTTTCGTTTTATAATGATTTAAACTTAGGATATGAATCGCAAGGAATTTTTTCAAATGGTTAGCAAGTTTTTTGTGATCACTAAGGGGATACTGAATGAATTCAAGAAGATACGAAACACACTGTCACATTTCATGTCGTAATTTATGATCCAATATGCCCTGGCAATCGTTACATAATAGTGCGGTATGAGAGATTCATAGGCGTGCCACGAAAATTTTTAAAGCTCCTTAATTAAAAGCTTTTCCAAAGACATCCAACTCACAATAAGTATACATATTAAAATTTAATCTTTTCTTTAAATTGGTTATAATAAAGTGTTTTGTTTGTGTTAATAAATAAATCATAAAAAGGATACTTTTTTTTTAAATCGTCATAATTTAAATGGTCCAAAGTTGAAGTATAGATTTGAGTGTGCCCTGAGATGCACTGGCTAGCACCTTACAATTATAGTGATTTTTTTTGTGGTACCATGTATTTTTATACACGTGGTGATTTAGAAATAGGGACTACAGTCAGAATCAAGAGAACTAGTTATCTTTTTATCGCATAACTATATTTTTTTAACGAAATTTTTATATTACATTATTTCCTGTTGAGTACGAAAGAGGCTTTAATATAAAAAGAAAATTCTTTTAAACAAATTTCAATAATTGGAATGTTTCAAAAAAATATGTAAACGTTGAAGATTATACATGTATATCCTTATTATTAATAATCAATTCAACTCAAACAAACTCAATTGAAGTAAACAATATAAATAATCGTTTTATTCTAACCGGTTTTCGTCCAATTTTAGGATTTTTAAAAACATAACTCGTTCTTCTGACCTTTGTATAACTCAACATAAATATTTAAACTAATAAACATTAAACTACTTTTACTTTCTCTATTAAAAAAATTTTTTTTGTTGCTGATCGCATTGGGTAAGTAAGTAGTAAATGGTCTGAAGAGCAGGTTTTTTGATTCTAAAAAATAATTTAAAATCAGTTTTGTGGTCTCTCGGTAAAAAATAATCGAGTATCACCATCGTTAGAGATCTAATGCTACTATGAAATCACAACTCATTAGTATACTGGGGTTGAAGTACAAAATACCTATTTATTTTTTTATTTTTTAAATTATGGAGATTTTTTTATCTCGAACTAATCAAATTAGAATTTACAAATTTATTAAATAAAAAATAAAAATTCCAAGTAATATCAGTTATTAAAAATTTACGTAAAATAAATATGAAGAATTAAATATGAATTAGTTGAATATTTAATGACAATACTAATAGGGTTAAACCATGAGATCACATTCGTTAGGTATATAACCGCTTCTCTCATTTGTTGTTTATGTGTATGGATATATTTTGTACAGTCATGCAGAATTAGCTATATATCACCAAGTATATACGTACCCAGGAAACTCTAAAGTGATGTCGGTTTAACATTCTCTGCACTGCCCTGCATGATGTAGTAAGGATTTTAGAGTTGAAGATTTTTGGATAGGTACTCAACCTTGCCGTTATCAGAGCTGGAACATCTTACCAACTCATGGTTGTGATTTAAATTAACAGATTAAGAAAATTGAGAAAACTCAGACTATTTGTATCTAATTCCAGATTAGGGACAAACAATAAGAGGAGAGATATCTCTGCTAAGATTCTTAGGATTAGAAAGGTGCAAAGCTATCTTTCAAAAGAAACAGTGCTATTCTATTAAGTAGTTTCACGTATATTGGGGTAAACAATATTTCATACGTTATAAATGACTACACTCCCAATTATAACATATAAACCCACTTAATTCAGTACCACGAAGACTTAAAAATGAGAAATTCTTTTTCTTTCCTGCGATATATAATCTGAACGTGCGCAAGTAATATGCTGATGTGAAAATAAGGCTAGCCATAAGATCAACCCCGAAATTCAGTCAATAAATGTTGGTTTATTTAAAAAATAAACGTTAAGCATCGACGTACTTACGCTTTTAAAACATTAATTGAGGTCGGATCTATTTAATAGAGCATATTAATAATGATATATATAAACAGATTAATAAAATTAATAAAGCTGAGAATATTAATAGGCTAATTCCTGACTGCATAAGTCCTGTGTAATCTCTGTTAAGATTCATAAGATTATTAAGATGCTACGCAATCTTTCAAAACAAATAGTGATATTCCATTCAGCGATTTCATGAATAATGGAATAAACAATTTTATAGAGACATAAAATAGATGCAAAAAAATTAAGATTTAAAATGTGGCTACAAAATAATTTTTATGCATGGGATTCTTTATGGCCTAAGAAAAATGTTGGGTTAATTAACGCACAATCTTTAAGAGAACTGTCTTTTAATAAAATAAAATATTCATGAGACATGCAAAAAATATTGAATATAGAACAAAATATGCTAATTTCTTTATTTAGTGGAACATCTTAAATTCTATTTAATTATGACATATAACTTAATATTATATAATGTATATAGTGAAATAAACTCGTTATTGAAATAAATATTAGAATTGATCATGCTGAGAATATTAGTAAGGCCACGTTAAAAAGAATAGAAAGAGAAAAAATAAGGAAGGGAATTTGATGAGTACTGTTGGTTACGTGTTGGAAAATTAAAAAAAAAGAAAGGTAAAACATTTTTTTGAAAAAGAAGCACAAAAATATAGCAGTAATCATAAATTTATACTGATAAAATTGGGTGTATTTTAAAAGTCAGTTATAGAACTTTACCTAAAACTTGTCAAAAACAAATAAGAGAGATGATGAATATAAATCAAGCAAATATATGAATAGCTTCAAAAAAACTTGAGATGTAGTAAATTTAAAACTTATAAAGAATATTATAAAGAAGATTGAAAATGATTATTTTTATTTAGAAGTATTAAAAATAGCAAAAGCACAGCAATAGAACACTTTAGAGCATGTAGATAAAACATCATTTAGGGACAATAAAAATGCTATTAACAACGCAAAAGATGATAAATATATATGAAATAGAAGAATACCATTAGTACTGGGAATTGGATACTACAGAAAGAAAAAGTTATGAAATTTTTTAGATATATATTAATAAAAGAAACAAAGGTTGTTTTCATGCGAAATGTAAAGGGAAAAAAATGTGAGAACAAAAATATATTTAACACTTTTATAATAAAAATTTGTTTAATAGAGAGTTTGTATGTAAATGTGACTCATTACACAGATTAATTTAAAGTAGTTAGTTAAAATAGCAGTTGTACAATTGAATATAACAATAAAAAGTTAAAAAAAACACAACAAAATTAGATAGTATAAGAAGTTATGTTTTGTTAGACAGACTAATTCAAAAACATTTAGTTGGAATGGCACATTTGTAACTGAATATAACAATATAAAGAAGTTATTACGATAAAGTTTTATAAATATATATACAATAATAAGATGAGCAAAATAATTCATAATTAGTTATTTTTCTATAAAGAAATAAAAAACATTACACTGCTATCTAGTTCTAGTCCAATAGATTAATGGATATAGTTAAGATTTTAACGAATACCATGCAGTTTTCTGAGAGATTTAGAATGGATTTCACTCAGGGAAACAACTAGAGATGTTTCACTTCATATTATTGAATTGACTAGAAATTTTCTATTGACGCGTTCGAGAGAGATGTTGATTTAACGAAAAAAAATGGAAGAAAAATCTTATGTTAAGCTGAATAGAAATAAAACGTTAAGAAATCATAAAATAAGGAAATTAGTTTGGGATTGATAAGAATAATTAAAAATTTTATATGAATACTTTTTTTTTATAAATACCAATTTGAAAATAGACGTTGGTGTCTGTTAATTGTGAGATCGCGCTATAACACAGTCAACATATTACGTATTATCTTTATTATTGTTTCTCTCTACAAAAATTGAAAAATGAGGTAAGAGATTAATGCAAG
>JAQFVV010000118.1:0-27500 GCA_028023455.1 Epiperipatus broadwayi | reverse complement strand
AATTTCCTTTTTAAGAATTAAAAACTGAAAATTAAAAAATCATCTTAAACTCGCATATATATAAAATCGCACAGATAAATATTTATTAAAATAAAACTTTATTAAAATAAAGAGTAGTTTAAAACTAAATTTTCAGAAAAGATTTAGAGATAAAAATATATGTTTAAGTTTGAAAACAAATTAATTAATCTTTTGTAAAATGGAAATGATTATTTTAATTTGTAAACTAGCCCTTGGGCATTTAAATGTATAAGCATCGGTTAGATAGAAAAACAATAGAAACTTTTAGCAAATGAAAGAAATACATCAGAAAATCGGACCTCAATGAAAAGGTTTTCACCATCATGACGTAATGTTGAGTTAATCCACAAAATTATTATAAAAGGAAAGATTTGAAAATAAAAGAGTCAGTTGGTTATTAAAAGAGGACAGATATGTGTTTGTGCAGAGTCAAAGGAGAAGGGATTGAAAAGATGCAGGACCAGCTGGAGTAAAAAACCTCTGGATGAATAAAACTGCCAACAGAATACCAGGCTTTTTTGGATGGCATGGGAATTCACGTTCAAATGGCAAGCAACAGATAAAGATGAACTATTTAAAATTGTAAGAACTTTATAATTAATGAACATTAAATTAAAAACTTTCCGTATTTAAATAATACAAATAGAATCCTATCTGACCAATGTTAGATATTAATTAGTTATAATTTTATTTAATGTATTTCTTTTGTAAAATCATTTCCATTTATTTATTTATTTATTTGTTCTTTAAGTTTTATTATGATTTCTGTTTTTCATTAAACTAGTTATATAAATATTAAACTTAAGTTGGGCATGAATGGCTATATAGATTTGTAAAGTTATATTAGGGGAGGATAATCTTAGGTTATTTGTTTCGTAGTTAAATTGGGTCAATGGATTGGATATATTGGTGTAGTTAGTAGATGTAATGCAAGATTCGCTATGGGCAGAATCGTTTGTATATGCCACACACTTCCGTTTTGCCTATGGAAAAGATTGTAAGACGTAGAATGCTGTTCCTTTTGATGGAGTTTTTTTTATTTATTGCTCTTCTTGTCAGATAGATGTAATATTCCTATTTGATGAGAGGCAATTTTTTCTCTTAACTTTTTGGTGCTGCCGTATTTCGTATTACATTGAATGCATCGATATATCAGATAAATTGATGCCAGTTTTGGCTGCGAACCTTTAGCCTAAGGTTAAATAGGGATAGAATGTTTTATTTTCAAATGCAAATCTATGTAGTCTATTCATACTAGACACTAAATAAAAATGCATTAAATTTAAGTTGTTTATAGACGCTTGCATGGATTGGTTATCGGTTAAGTATGTTTTGGGTTTTCATATTTGATCAAAATATATAGACATTCGATAAATAATGATACCTTACAGTGAGTATCTAAAATGTATTTATTCGGATGTCTTTTAAGTTATTGGTGACAATGCAAGTATGTTATGGTGAATACTATTGGTTTACTTATAAATTTCCCTCTGCAATTGTCAGTATCAATGATTTTATATTTTGATCGTTTATGTTTATTTTGAAATGTTTTTAACCGTTGTAATCTATGTAACCGATCTATACTCAACATTATTAAAACAAATTTTTATAATTCCATCTGTGCGAACTTAATTAAAATGTAAACTTATAATATAATAGAAAATAAAATGTAAATTAAAATCTGAAGTAAAGTTAAAAATAATGTTAAATGTTAAAATGTAAACTGATACTAAAACAATTTTCAATCTTATATATATATATGTGCATAAATAAATGTTTGTATGCTAATTACTGGAAGTGGCTTATTTTATTCTTTTTTTATATACTCTTAGATTATATTATTTAATCTCTGCTATTCCACTGAGCTAGAGACATGGGCTAATGACCGGAACCAAAATATTTAAAAAAAAAAAAATTTTTTTTTTGACTAACGTATTTGCCTACTTTATAAATTTTTCTAGGTTCAAATGCCTAGATGGCGCCCTGTAGTGCAGATCACGTTAAGTGCTATTCTTCTGGATCGTTACAATATATATATATAACACAATAGCGTGTTCTATCATAAAAGTAAAATAGCTTTGATAACAAAATAAAACATCAGTAAAATACAATAAAACCTTTATATAGTGATCTAATATAATTTTATAATGTAACACTTCATTTCTTATATTCATTGTTCAGTTTATTACATGATCATAATGTTATCAACAAATTATAAACTCTTAACCCATAAATAGATTGAAATAATAGACAATTCATTTATTATAACTTAATTTAATATCTAATTAGTTTTCATTCTCAAAGGAACATTATCAAGATGCCATATTTAAAAATATTACATGATAAACTTTAAAAACGGATCTTGGCAAGCTTCCTTTGAGAATGAAAATCAATTTGATGATATTAAATTAAGTTATAAAGAAATGAGTTGTCTATTATTTCAGTCTGTTTATGGTTTGATTAAGTGTTTACAACATAACAATATACAGATTAAATAATACATACATTATACAATTTTACACATATTATATATAATTTTCCATTCATTTTTAATTGACTAGTTTATTGAAGTTTTGTAAATAATCGTACAATTATTTAAGTTATGTTTAATGTAATACACATAATGTATTTGTCCTCTTTTTGGATCTTTAATGTAATTTTAAAGGTTCAATATATTTTGTAGTATCTATTTTATGACCATATGTTAAGTAATGAATATATAAGCATGATTTTTTGATTGCATTGTTGTGTTCTTTTACTTTTACCACTAACTGTTTTTTGTATGAACATGATAATAATTATTTCTAATATATAATAATTGAAACAAATTTATTTAATACAGTATTCTAATTTTAAACAATATTTTCTTTACCGGAAGTACTTTTGATTGTATCACTGGCAATCTTTATCAGCCATTAATAAAAATGTACACAAAATAAACTTATATTACCCATCATTCAATCCATTCAAATTTCCCACAATTCTGTTAATTTTTATATTAGCTGATTGTCTATTCATTAAACCCTCTCTATTCCTAGATATCACCATTGTCTCCTTAATTTTATCGTTTTTCATTACACCTTTCAATTTGAATAATTTTTACATCACTATTGTCAAATTTAAAACCATAATTACATGCTTTATTGTGATCAAAAATAATTGATGGAATATTCATACTTACTGAAGATGCATTTTCTTTCTGTACACAATTATACAATATCTTATGATCATTATATTGTTTTTGTAATGTACATTTAGAAATTTGAATGGATTGAATGATGGGTAATATAAGTTTATTTTGTGTATATTTGTATTAATGGTTGATAAAGATTGTCATTGATACAATTGAAAGTACTTCCAGTAAAGAATATATTGTTTAAAATTTGAATACTGTATTAATACATTAAAGATCAGCCTTTTCAAGCTATTGTGCATGCGCTTTTTAAGAGTGTTAATAATAAATGAATACTTTCATTCCCAACACTGTATTAAATAAATTTGTTTGAATTATTATTATATGATTTAAAAATACAGACATTTAATGGTTTTTTATATATATATATATTTACATAAATGTTGTTTATGCCTTTTTTATTATTTCTTATATGTTTGTGAATGCCATTAGTGTTTGAGACATAGGTGTCTGAGTTTTCAAAAAAATCAATGAAGAACATGACTGCAGCAATTCTTTCAAAGTCCCTGTTTTCTAAAACTCCCAGCATGCTTCAGGCCATCTAAATTTTATTACTGATAATTATACTCTTGTATTTAACTTGTGATTGCTTTACTTTGTGAATGTAGTAATTACAATGAACTATAATATGTATTGAATCAAAATGAACTATTTCAATTATACACTATCCAAGAAATAGAAAAAGAAACTAAATTTATGATGAGAGCCCCATTCATTTTGAACATGGATTATATTATTAATATTTTTTCAGTTCCCTTTGAAAACTTTCATCAACATATAAATATTAAAAGCAAAAAACTAAACTGGCCAATAAGTAATCAAAATTACCCAAAATTCACAACTCAACCAGACTAGTGAAAAAAAAACTCTAAAACACAAGCAATGGTTTCATCTGCTAAAAGCAGACTTTTCAATTGTAATGAACTACAAAATAATAAATTTAAACTAAACGTTACCCACAATTCCACTTACCTTCCATACACCTTTAATATTAAAAGAATTTTTAAATAAGTTAATTGCTTCAGAATCATAAATTTTCATTGAAGCTAAGGATGTCTTCTTTGAAAAAAATGAAATAAAAAAAATTAAAAAAATCTTTATTATTAATTTTTTTTTATTCTGAAGCAATTAACTTATTTAAAAGTTCTATTAATATTAAGAGTGTATGAGAGGTAAGTGTAATTGTGGGTAATATTTAGTTTAAATATGTTATTTTGTAGTTATAAATTTATATTTGAGAAATCTGCTTGTAGCAGTGAAACCATTGGTTATGCTTTAGAATTTATTTTTTGGCTAGTCTGGTTGAACTGTCAATTTGGGGTAATTTTAATTGAAACTTCTTATAATATATTTTTTGGTTTGATTACTTCCAAAAGTCTAATATACAGTATTTAAGTAAAAAATACCTAACATAAAGTTGGAAAAAAAGTAAAACAATAGTGTATTATGTCGGAAAGTTTTAAGTTTGAAGAATTTAAAATGGGTGATGGCAAGTAAGATAAATTGTTTTAGATTTGGAATTTGATATTAACTTAAAAACATTAAAATAACTAAACAGTCCATAGTCTGCTGCTAATATTTAGTCTGCAGATGATATTTATCTGTGCACATCCTAAGAATTATCTGAATATCCACCTACATATATACCCACACCTAAAAACTATAAACACCATTATAACCTGACACTAGCTTGGGATTGAAAGAACTCTAGTAGCAGCAATTATGAAAAAGTGAAAATAAACATATAAACTTAATTTATTAATAATATTAAATAACTTTACTGGGTTAATATACAAATCACTTAAAGCATAATTCTACAATGAAATCAGTCACACACATTGCTAAAAATTATTTAATAAAATTATTTATTAAGAGAATGAAAATTTAGAAAATAATAATGTGACAACCTTAAAAAAGTACACATTGATCACTCCTATATATAACAATTATTTTTCTTAATGAGTCTTTTAAATAATAACTCATTTAATCTAAATGAATTAGGTAAAGGTTTATTATAGCGGCTTCAAAGAAGCCGCTATATATATATATATGTCTGCTCTCTATTGTTTAAAATTTAAACTAAATTGTTTGAAAATCTTACGTACAAATAAATTAAAATTTAATCAAATGTAAAAGATAAAAAAAACATTAATCTTTTTAAAGAAATTGAATGTTGGATTAATTACACGACATTAATTAAAAGAATTACTTTTAATTTCTTTGAAAGTTAAGAATTTAAACTAAGCATGTAGCAGTCATTTTTTCAAACTATAAAAGTGTACGCATGTGCATGTAATTCGCGCTGTTGAATACAGAGGTTGTTTTTTTTTGCAACATGTGCTATAAATGTAGAGTTTAAACTCTTACGTTGTACAGTTTAAATTTTTAACTTTCAAAGAAATTAAAAATAATTCTTTTAATTAATGTCGTGTAATTAATCCAACATTCAAATTCTTTAAAAAGATTAATGTTTTTTTTATTAACTTTTACATTTGATTAAATTTTAATTTATTTGTACGTAAGATTTTCAAACAATTTAGTTTAAATTTTAAACAATAGAGGGCAGACATATATATATAGCGGCTTCTTTGAAGCCGCTATAGTAAACCTTTATCAATGAATTATTTCTCTACAGTAATAAAACTTAGATATAATTTTTCATAAAAAATAACTTTAATCTTATTTTTTCTTTTGAAAATGAGAATTTTTCAGATACTTGTCTAATGAAAGAAAAAAGGTTCAATAAAATTATTAAAAAAAATTATACAATATCCCTAAAGTAATTTTCTTTATCATATAATATTTGTAACTCTAAAGGTTTACACATTAGCCATCACTTTTGTTTTCAACATGAATTTTCTTTTCTTAGTCTTTCCATTATAGTTATAGGTTTTACTTTAACAATTATTTCATTTCATGTTTGATTTTTTCTTGTAACTCCAAGTTTACAGTTTAATAATTATTTCATTCCAGATTAAAAGTTCTTCCATTACCTTTTCTTTTTGTAGCTCCAAGTTTTATATTAACAAGTATTTTCATTTCAGGTTAAAACCAATAGAAACCAGACAACACTTGGACAATCCCAATGTAGATAACAATCAACAATCTCAACCTGTTATCATGACAACCTTCTTTTATCTCCTTAAAGAAGTAAATATAACTTGTTCTGAATGCAGACTAATAAATAGTCAATTATAACATTAGAAATTGCAATTATAATGTTCAAATTGCACCAAAATTCTTGCTTAAATACTAAGTGTAATAATGCTCAAAGCTAAATGGGTTTTTAAGTAAACATTAGAAACCAATCAACACTTAAAAAATCCATAATAAGAGTGGAAATCCATTCTTACTAATGGTCCAATGAATATATATGGACACTTAAAGATTGCAACTTGACCACAGAGAATGAAATATTGATACAATGAAGTTTAAATAAACCTCTTTAAACACGAAATAATCATGTCCATGTAATGAAAACTAATAAATAGCCAATTATAACATTACAAACTGCAATACTTTTAAATTGTTCATGTATTATTTAAATAATAAGTGAAATAATGCTTAAAGCTAAAAAGGGATAATATGTAACCATTAGAAAACAATAACTACCTAAACATACCAATATAGATAGTAATCAATATTTCTCACTGATGTCAAGGCAACCTCTCTCTCTCTTTAATAATAATAGTGGAAAATCCATGCTTACTAATGGTCCAACGAATATATATGAACATTTAAAGATTGCAACTTGATCACAGAGATTGAAATATTGATACAATGAAGTTTAAAATAAACCTCTTTAAACATGAAATAAACATGTCCATGTAACGAAGACTAATAAATAGTCAATTATAACGTGACAAACTGCATTACTTTTAAATTGCTCATGTATTATTTAAATAATAAGCAAGTTAAATTCCACTCTCCTAATGTGGAAAGAAAAAAGCTAGGATTAAATTCTTCACTTAATTTTTAACAGGATTATCTCTTAAAAAAATTCTATTTGAACATTATCGCTAGTGAAAGAGGAAATTGAGGTTAGTGATGTATAATTTCACACTTGTTGTTTTTGAAAGTTAGATCTTTATATATATATCTAAAAGAGAACATCTCTCTACTCAAGGAAATAAACTCATCTCTTCATCTTATGATTGAGAATAAAGAAGCTATGATGAATCAATGGATGGTGAAAATGGACAGACTTTTACTTAGGGTAAGATTTTTTATGCATATATATTGAACCGGGTGGTGTAGTAGATCGATTGAAAAACTAAATCTAGCATGATTGTTTTTACTTTTTAATAAAATAGGGTATTTGAGTATTAACTAAGCTATGATGTACTACACAACCCCAATGTAGATATCATTGATGAAGAACAAAAACAATGTCATGGCAACTGCAACACTGGCATGACTAATCGATAGAAGCGGTCACTGTGTTTTCGTGGTCACCTTCGAGATTTTAAAATACTTGGGTGAATTCTGGGTAAATATTTGTCTTTTACCTGCTTGTATTGATGACCAAGTGAGATGCGTTTTTTTTACAGTGTCTGATCCGCCATTGTAAGAATTGAATACTCTTTGATTGCTTATTTTATATTTTGATCGTTGAACTATTGCTGATTTTATTTACTAATTTTATCAAATTTTATTACTAATTTATCAAATTGTATTCCTAATTTATCAAATTTTATTATTAATTTATCTAATTGTATTACTAATTACCATTTATGACTAATTAACCAAAATGTCTGTGCAAAAACCAAGAAAAGGGTCTTACCATTTCTCCAAAGTAGAAGCGATTGAAATATCAGTATCGCACTATCTCATAAAGCCAGTTATTTGTAGTTCATAATTGAGAACAATTTGCTTTTTAAAAAAATGTCAATAATTAATTAAATACCATTAAAAATTATAAAGATTATTTATAATACTTATTTTTGATAATATTTTATTGTAATAAAATATTACTTATTAATCCATTTATTATCAGAGTAAATTATTACTGCTGTTCTGAAAATAAATGTGTCTCATTTTTGGACTAAACATTGGCAGGGCCCGCATGCTTTAGTGTGGGGAAAAACATTATAATGATTAGTTCATTTCTTTGTTTCAGGGTGAAATTATTAGTTAAATATCGTTCTAAAAATTATAATGATTATTTATAATATTTGTTTTTGCTAAACTTTTTATCGTAGTTTATTAATAGTTATTATTTCGCAATGGCCAACATGGCGACGTCTTCTTCTTTGGTATTAACTAATCTTGCGATTATAATATTTATTTTGATAATATGTTACTGTAATAAAATTATTATTACAAAAAATTGTAATGATTATTTGTAATATATTCATTTTTGATAATTTTCTATCGTTTTCAGGGTCAAATGAGTAGTTTCTAAATAGTGTTAAAAATTGTTAATAATTATTTATATTCATTTTTGACAATTTTTTATCATAATAAATTATCAGTTATTATTTTGCGTGATTAGTTCATTTGTTTGGGGGGGGGTAGAATGACTACTTAAATATCCCTAAAAATTATAGATGCTTATTTATAATATTCCATTTTTGATAACTTTTTATCATTTTCATGGCCAAATGATTATTTAAATATTGTTAAAAATTGTAATGATTATTTATAATATTTCATTTTTGATAATTTTTTATCGTAGTAAATTATTAGTTTATTATTTCACAATGACCAACATGGCGACGTTGGACATCTCCTTCCCTATTAACTATGCTATGATGTACTACCTCGAAGGCATATTATTGTAATCTTATGATCTTCAAGGTGACTTCTCCATGTGATCTGCGGGCAAACTTTATCGATTAAGTTTGTTTGCAAATCACTAGGAGACGTTATCTTAAAGATCATAAGATTAGAATAGTATGACTTTGGTGTAGTACATCATAGCTTAGTTAATACTCAAGTACCTAAAATAGCAATTATGAAATATAAACTTATGAAACAATATTGTAAAACTTACTTTTATACATACAAAATAGGATACAATTATTTTTTATTAATTCGATCTACACTAATGCAATTTAAGTATTGCTCCAGACTGGCCCCCTTAGACAGAGACACATAATATCCAGAAGGTACCCATGCACAAGCCAGAGCTATATAAAAATACATAATTCCAGCAACTTTTCAAGGACACAGATATTCTTGACTGCAAAATTTAACACCTATCATTCAAAGCACTTTTTTGTTCAAAGTAAAACTTCAGGTGCCTGTTAATTACCCCAAAAGATAATTAACGTACCTTGAATGATTGGCAGACTAATTCAGCACCTAAGAAATCCCAACTAGTTCAATCAAAAAAATAATGCACTACATTACTGCTCTAATTAGTGGTAATAGAATTGACCAACAAAATATTATTTTTAAAGATAATTTATTTTAACTAAATACTTATTATAATTTTTTAAACATTGTTTAAAAATTCTCTATTAGTCTAACTATGATATTTTTATATAATAACCATACACACTTTCTTAATACATACAATAGAATACATTATAACATAAAGCGTTAAATAAAGACATGACATTATAAAACATGCACATCAATAGTTCATTTTATGCATGCTATAGAGTTCATTTGTTTCACTGTCTCCGGAGGCTTTAAAAATTGCAATGGCTGCATTAACTCTTATAATGCATGACTCGTCTAAAAACGAGAAGATTTGACATAACTCTAAATCGGCTACTTTTTATCCCACGTATACATATGATACGTCATTAGAAAGAAAATCAAAAGTTCTCTAAGATGGTGCCCTCTTCAGAGTTATTTTACAAGTAAAAAATCAATAAAAATGATCATATATGTCAAACAAAACCAAAGCACCGCCTCCTCACCAACTTTTCTTGAATCTTATTGGCTGTCCCACTTCTGTCAGAAAGGGAAATGGCTGCCAAAAAGTAAAAAGTTACGTTCGTTTTGATTTTTATTACGAAAATGATAAACGAATGTTTACAACATTTTAAACAATATTTGAATTGAATTACAAATTATTATTGATAAAATAATACTAAAAATCAAATTATTTTAGAAAAATAGTTAAGATATTACCAAGAATTATTTATTTATTGCTACATATTGATCGTAACGTTAAAGTGAAAAAAAAAAGATTGCGTCAGCAATCTTTTTTGGTTGGTTGAATAGCGGTTACTTTTATTTCACTGCAATTGAATATTTTTTAAATTATAAATCAAATTTTATTTTTGAAAAGATTTTCGTTTGCTTTCGTAATCTGAAAATTCAGTAATATACTTTTTACAAACGAAACTAACATATTTATATTATTAAAAGTGATCTATTTTAACAATAGATTTTGTTAAAGTTGTGAGATGGCCAATTACAAGTTTTGATTTTTAACTCATTCGGCCAATTATATAATCATCGTTCAAAGGGTTAATATCAGAAATTGAGTAAGAAAATGTTATTTATTACCTATAGGATTTTAAACATTGACTTCTTGCTGTTTGTTGCTTCATGTGAGTTTTTAACCAACTGGTTGGATTTTAGGATTCTATGGAGGTTCCTATGATTGCTATTTTGTAATACTCTAATTCAACACAGTTAGGTATCATTGGCAGCTTCAAATTATCACACAGGCATTACTTCAATCAGGCAGGTTGCTGATGTTGCATTGGACTGAGGCTGAAATCCAGTCATATCCTTCTTACAATGACTAACAGTACATTATCTTTAGATACATGAAAAACACTGACTCTGGATATGTGATGAAACAGACTAAAGACTTGTAAAATTGATTGTATGATGAAAAACTGACTATTTATGTGAAGGCCTGTTGTCATTTTTTAAAATGGTTTTCATACCCACCTGCTATATCCATTGTTGAAAATTTGTCCACTGCTTTTGATTAAATTTTTGATAAGATTTTAATTAATTAATCAATCCAATTTTTAATTAGTAGCCATTGCTAATCCCTGTTGTTGATGGATTTTTACTTAGTAGCCATTGCTAATTCTGTTTTTATATAGCTTATGATTGTATACAATCCTTGAGGGAAATACAAATTATACGCTTTCATTTGTTTTTTAATATTTAACTTTCATATATCATTTTATTAACACACACACATTTTACTATTCCTTTATGTTTATAATCAATTCGTTATTTAAGATCTCATTTATTTTAAATAAATGGAAAGATATTTTTTTTATAATTTTAGTTTTAAGATTTCTTTCCTTTAATAGTTTAAATGAAAAAAAGAGAGTACTTTTAATTTCATAGAAAATATTTATTTTTAAGGGTTATAGCTTTAAGTTTTATAAGTTAAACTTTCTCCCCTTCCAATTATGCTTTAAACTGTTATAGATTATTTCTTTTTTCAAATGAGATATTTTAATTCAGTTATTTTATGGACAAATTATTTTGCAATAATTTTGTTTATTAATCATTTTTACAACTTTTGTGTTATTTAGGAAAATTTTACTTTTAATAATTGTAACCAACAATTTTACATGGAGTTCTCTTTACCAGCAGTATATTACACCACTCCACTGACAAGAGTAAAATGTGTCATTTTTGACCATTTTATCTCTGATATCTTTCTTATTAAATCTGAACTATTTGCATTAATTTTTATTTTTCTAAGTTTACTTTTTTATATCTAGAACTGTACATGCTGACGATAATCTGTTTTGACTATGTATTTCTTCCCTCTAAGGCTGATGACATTGCTTACAATGATCTGGTACTAAATGATGACCATGAGGACAACATTATTTTTTGTAATACAGAGATTTTAAAATGATGTGGATGCAGAGTTGCTTACTCTGGTTGTTCCCAGGGTGCATATTTAAGTAGAATGGGGACTCTCCCCTGAGATGTGATCCCTGACAGTCTGTTACAGATACTAATTTCATCCAGCCAACAGCTTTAACTTTTCCTAAAACTTAATTCTATACTTGCTACCATCCTTTCAATTAATTACAATCTCTTATACACTCCTAACTTAAACTTAGATTTACACTTCATTTATATTATTTATTTATATTAACCCTTATGAATATTATTTTAAACCATTTATTTAACTTGCTTTTATTAACTTGCATGGTATTAAAAAAACTATATTATTTTATTATGCCACTTTATTTATTATTTTTCTATAGATATTTTATTTATTTATTTAACTCGATTTTATTGATTTTATTCACTTACTTATTTCTATTAACATTATTTTAAATTATTTTTTTGACCTATTTATTTACAAACTTTTCTTCTTAATATGTGTGTGAAACAAAAAAAAAACATCTTTTATCCTGTGATGCCTCTATTATTATTATATTACAAAAACAATTCCTCCTTTTTTTTAAAAAAATATTATTTAGTTTTAAATAGTGAAATTCTATTCAGGCTTATCACCTACATCAAAAGTTTTATTCAACTCATAGTCCACTTCCAGTTCTTTGTTTCCTTCCATTTATTATTCCATTCAATTAATGTTAATTATGCACAGTCAGGTAGCTCTTTCTTTTGTTTTCTACTAACTCTATAATATAAATTAACTTTCCCCTTTTTCTATCCTTCACTTATAATTTGTTGCCTTGTCTCTTTCCCGTTCTGTTCTCTTTTCAACTTTGTAAATCAGAAAACCTTTATATTTATCAAAATTCTGTAATTCTTTAAACTGTGAATATTTTTTCCTTCTCTTTCTCTATTTTTAAATGTACATTTAAACTGAACATTTATTTTAATCCTTTTATTTTTATTTACTTGTGAAAAATCTTTTCCGTTATCTTCTATCTTTATTATTTTCATTTTCAAATTGCTATACTTAATGCTATCTTGCTCTACTATCTCTTGATATACATTTTCTAATTCATCTTTCTCGTCACTTACATCTTTTACTACCTTGACTTCCTTTTCAAATTCCTGACTTTCTTTAACAAAATCTAACTCTATGATTTCTTGGTTTTTCTTTACCTTTCCTGTGATCTCATGTCTCATTTCTCTTATTTCTGCCCGAATTCACTAATTTCTTCCATCAATTCTGCTTTGAGCTGTTACTGATTTTGCCTGAATTCTCAGCATGTTTCTTCATTTCAGATTTCATCATATCCATTATCATTTTAAACATTTGTGTCTCAGATATCTCTTCTTTTTCTTTTTCCACCATTTTTGAAACAAATTTCCTATTTCAATAAATTTAAATACTAACTGTTTATTTATTTTCTTAAACAGAATATATGACTGACTCCAACCCTTTGTTCTTTTTTTCTACCCATTCTCAATGCCCTAAATCCACCCAAAACATCCAACAGTCTTTAATTCTCTCTTTTCATTTAAAGAAAAAAATAGTTTCAGTCAATTCTTAATTTAAATTATACCAATTTACAACACTTAATTATGATTATGCACTTTAGCATTTCATTGAATATTTATTTTCTTTAATTTTATTTGACATATGATTAATTAGTCATATGTCAGTTCTGCTCCCATGTTGAGAAAGCCAAACAAACTGGGTGGTGTCATATATTGCTTGGGGAACTCAATCTAACATGAAAAATTTTTTTACTCTCTGATAAGATAAAATTGTAAACATCAAAATAGTATAAACTTGTGAAACAATATTGTAAGACTTACTTTTATACACACAAAGTACGATACAATTATTTTTTATTAATGCAATCTACACCAATGCAATTTAAGTATTGCTCCAGACTGGCCCCCTTAGGCAGAGAAGCATAATACCCAGAAGGTATCCACGGCCAAGCCAGAACTATATAAAAATACATAACCTTTCAATGACACAGATCTTTTCGACTGAAAAATTTAACACCTATCATTCAAAGCATTTTTTGTTTCAAAGTAAAACTTCAGGCACCCCTGTTAATTACCCAAAAGATAATTAACATACCTTCAATGATTGGCAGACTAATTTATTGCCTAAGAAATCCTAACTAGCTCAATCAAAAAAATAATATACTGCATTACTGCTTTAATTAGTGGTAAAAGAATTGACTGACAAAATAATAAGTTTTAAAGATAATTTATTTTAACTGAATACTTATTATTATACTTTTTTAAACTATGTTTATAAATTCTCTATTAATCTAACTATGATATTTTTATATAATAACCATACACACCTTAATACATACAATAGAATATATTATAACATAAGTCATTAGATAAAGACATGACATTTTAAAACATGCACATCAATAGTTCATTTTATGCATGCTATAGAGTTCATTTGTTTTACTGACTCTGCAGGTTTTAAAGATTGCAATGACTACATTAACATCAGAAATGGAATAAGAAAATGTTATTTATTACCTATAGTATTTTGGACATTGACTTCTTGCTGTTTGTTTCTTCATGTGAGTTTTTATCAACCAGTTGGATTTTAGGCTTCTATGGAGGTTCTATGATTGCTATTTCATAATACTCTTATTAAAGATAGTTAGATATCTTTGGTGGCTTCAAATTATCAGGCATGCATTACTTCCATCAGACAGGTTGCTGATGTTCCATCGGACTGAGGCTGGAATCTGGCTGTATGCTTCTGATGACCACTAACACTGCATTGTTTTTAAATACATAAAAACACACTGACTCTGGATATGAGACAAGACTGATTAAAGACTGACTGTAAAACTGATTGAATGATAAAAAACTGATTATTTATGTGAAGACCTGTTGTCATTTTTTAGATTGGTTTCTATACCTGCCAGCTATATCCATTGTTGAAAATTCATCCACTGCTTTTGATTAAATTTTTGATAAGATTTTAATTAATTATTTAATCCCATTTTTAGTTAGTAGCCATTGCTAATCCCTGTTGTTTATGGATTTTTACTTAGTAGCCATTGCTAATTCTGTTTTTATATGGCTTATGATTGTATACAATCATTGAGAGAAATTCCAATTATACGTTTTCATTTGTTTTTTAATATTTAACTTTCATATATCATTTTATTAACACACACATTTTACTGTCCCTTTATGTTATAATCAATTTGTTATTTACAATTGCATTTATTTTAAATAAATGAGAGATTTTTTTTTAGTTTTAGTTTTAAGATTTCTCTCCTTTTTTTCTTTAATAGTTTAAATGAAAAAAGAGAGTATGTTTAATTTCATAGAAAAGATTTATTTTTAACTGTTATAGCTATAACTTTTGTAAGATAAACTTTCTCCACCTTCCAATTACTCTTTAAACTTTTATAGATTATTTATTTTTTCAAATGAGATATTTTAATTCAGTTATTTAATGAACAAATTATTTTGCAACAATTTTATTGTTTATTAATCAATTTTACAACTTTTGTGTTATTTAGGAAAATTTTACTTTTTTTTTAAGTGTCATAGCATCGGCCAAGAAGCGAACCCACAACCCGGGCAACTGCCTGCAAGTGCAAGGCAGTCGTGCAGACCTCTCGATTCGTAACCCACAATTTCACATGGAGTGATCTTCATGAGTGGTATAATATATATAAAGAAGAGTTTGAAAGGCTTAAAAATATTCCTTTACTGATTATTTAAGTACTTGTCTGATGGTATATATTAATGCAACTCGATGTATTTAGATATTCAATTTGATTTATGTATGTTCAAAATATAGCTTGAAATATTGGACAGGAAAGAGGTTTAAATATAGTGCTTTATTTCATGTTTGTTTAATTATTATATTAACGAACAAATAGAGTACATTTGATTTGATTTTATATATATATATATTTGGTACTGTTATTTAAATTTTTTTATTAATATAGTCAAAATCACTTCTTCCATTCATTTGTTTACATGTCTTTATTGTTTTGCAGCACATTTTAGAGTTACACACGTAAATCGTATCACTTTTATTAATTTCAATGAATTAAAAACATCGATTAATCTTCTGTTGTATTGTGTTATTAATATTATCAATTTTTTTTTATAATCCAGTAAATTGAGTTGATTTAAATGCTATTAATCTGTTTAATTTTTATTTTGATTGCTTAAGATGATTTTGTTATTTAATATGTTTAAGATTCAAACCTATCTTGGTAAGTGAACAAGAATTAAAAATATATATTTTATACATCATCATTTTTTAAAATCTTATTACATATAAAATTTAATGTTTATTAATGCATTCCAATATTTGTTTATTTATTTAAAGTAATATTACTAGTATAATAATTTCATTAGGTTACAGTTGATGATCTATTTGCTTATTTTATCCAGTTATAAAAATCTTTATCAATTGTGGTTTGTCATTAACCAGAATGATTTATCTTAATTACTTTTTAAATTTCTTTGAAATGGAGATCATAAATTTCATTATATTAGCATAAACAAATATTATGTTTGGCTTGGATAATTGTGAATTTTTATCATATATATATATATATATATATATATATATATATATATATATATATATATATATATATATATATATATATATATAGCTTAATTGTTACACAGTCCTTTTTTATATTCGATTGACTAGAGACTAAAGTGGGTAGAGATTATAAGATGGTAATTCAGTAAATATCCAATGGAAACATAGTGTATACATATTATAGAATGTGATTGGGTTCTGTAAAATGTGAAATCATCTAATAGATTTATTAATAATAAATTCTCATGAAGTACTTCATTTTAAAATATAAAATGTTGTAATAATTGCTTATTGTTCTACTGTAGGATAGAATGATATGTTCATATTAGATTTAACGTTTTATTGAAATAGATATGAAATTGAGTAAAGGTTTATTTTGTTTAAATGTTTAAAATAGTATATAGGTTTCTAAAACGTTTTCCGAAAACGTACTTATAATTATTTAGAAACTAATTTATGTAAATAGAATAGAATTTCATTAAATATTAAGATAAATTTGAATTACTAGAAATAATATTAAATTAATAAAGTATGTTGAATTTAGTTTTATTCAGTAGTCAGTTGAATAGATATCTCATGCATATCATTGTTTAGGGCAGGGGTGAGCAAATAGTGGCCCGAGGGCCACATGTGGCCCTCTAACAGTTTTTATGCAGCCCACCAAGACAATCAGGAAAATCCATCTTGAACTGAGATTTCCTTCCTGTGCATGACTGAAGATTCGTCTCTTATTTTCCACTGGAATGGCCACATCAATACACATGCACTGTGTAGATACTATGTGCAGGGCTTTTCCAGTTGATCTACTTAATTTCAATTTTGTCTTTGCATTAGCAAATATATACATTTCCAACTTTAGTGAAACCATGAACTCTCCAAAAAAATCAGTGATGAATATCATGTGTTTAATGAAGAATGGACAAAAAAAAGTCTTTGGTAATACAAGGTATAAATCAGTGTGTTTATTGCATCATGAAAAAATGTGTGGCCCTCCTCTAACCTTCACTTTTACAAAGTGACCCCCAATGTGGCCCTCAACCAACCTCTGTGGCCTTCGAGACCAAAACAATTGCCCACCCCTGGTTTAGGGTAATGATATACGATTTTACTTTTTATTACAGTTTACTTTGTAAGTGTAATAAATTTGTTGATGCTTGGAGCAGTGATCTAGTTGGCGTTATTTTGTGTTAACCATTATCTACATAAATTAGATTTGAATATAGATTGTTAGTAGTATTTTAGTGTAACATAGTGGACAATTAAAAAGAATCATGTGTGGGAAATATAATATAATCAGTGCTTGAATTAGATAATTGCACACACATTATTAACGAGTCACAATTTATTAATATATGTTTTTACTTAGTGATAAAGAATATAAATCTTGATGACATTTATTTATGACAAATGTTGATAAACAAATGTAGAAAGGTAGTGAAATAAAAAAGCTCATTATTATTGTGACAAAGTAGTTAAAAAAAAATCAGTCCCATGTCACATGACCTAGTATATAGCTTGCATTATCAATATGTAATATATAAAGAGCCTGCTAATAGCTCTAAACAAGTTTACTTATGTAGTTTTTAATGATAAATGCTACAAGAAAAGTATCTGAAGCTATCATCTATGATGGTCCCCATTCTGGTTTCAAGCTATGGTTCTCTTCAGTGAAAAGCTAGAACATTAGATTCCAAATACTAACTAAAGCCAAGCATTTATCTAATTCTCAAATATTATTAAATAATCTTGTTTAGAGCTATTAGAAGGCTCTTTATATATTACATATTGATAATGCAAGCTATATAGGTCAGGTGACATGACTGATTATTACTAATATTATAATTTCACTATTCAGGCTTTGGCTACATTAAATTGCTAAGCCTACTAATATACGGGATCACTGAATTTAGTTTAGACCCATATAGTTTCTTTAGGTAAAGTGCTGAATTTGAAAATATGTCGATGTCAGAAGGTTTAAAATTTTCTTAATATTTAAGAAATTAGAGAAATGCTTGGTTTGAGCTAGTATTTTGACTCTAATGTTTTAGCTCTTCAATGAAGAGATCCATAGCTTGAAACTGGTCTGGGGATGGGGACCATCATAGATAGTGGCTTCAGGTATTTTCTCTTCTAGCATTTATCATTACAAAAATAAATAAATAAACTTATTTAGAGCTATTAGCAGGTTTTTTATGTATTACATATTGGTAAAGCAAGCTATATATGTCATGTGACACATTTTTACTATTATTATAATTTTGCTATTAGGGCTTTGGCTATATTAAATTGCTAAGCTTACTAATATATGGGATCACTGAATTTTGTTCAAGACCATATAGTTAAAGAGCTGAATTTGATGACATGTAGGTATCTGAAGATTTAGATCTTTTTCTTAATATTTAAGATGTAGATAAATGCTTGGCCTGAGTTAGTATTTTGAATCTACAGTCCTAGCTTCTTACTGAAGAGAGCTATATCTCAAAACCAGTCTGTTGATGGAGACCATCATAGATAATGGCTTCATGTACTTTCTCTTGTAGTATTTATCATAATATAATAAATTAATAAATACGCTAACCTACATATATACAAAGTACAAATTTAAAAATAATTTTATCCACTTAGGAGTGCTTTGGACTATCTTCATATTCTTTATCAACTAACATATTCAAATGCTAACATTTCCACAATTCTGTGTCTTTTATGTTTGCTGCATCTCTGTTTATTATAACTTGCTTATCATGGCTTTCTTTATTTTTTTTTGCTATTGTTTATTTCAAACTGTAATATTTTTTCATTATTATAATTCAAATTAAAAGCATATATGTATAATCTATTATGGACATAAAATAACGATACTGAATCACCATTATTTTCATTACAATTTTGTTTCTTTTTTTGAACTTATCTTAATAGCAGCAAGTGCTCTTTAGTTTTTTTCCAATGTATATTATAATTCCCTTATATATTCACTGTCACATTTACATCTCAATTTATAACTGATGCAATTTTCATTTTAAAATGAAGTTTTATCTTTTGAATTATTTATTTGATTGTTTAATCCAGTAGGTGCATAAAATGCAATATCACACATAAAATTTACTTGTTCATTTGAAATATATGATATTAATATCCATATTCTTTATTATTATTAGAATCAATCTTATTATTAATGCTTTTATTTTTACATCTCTTATTAACATTTTTAATAATATTGTATATAAAATAAAAATCATATCCAACATTTAATAATTATTTTGAATACATTTCAATTTTTATAGTTGAGACGTTAAGTTTTTTTGATAAAAAAATTTATGTGGTTTTTTAATAATGATTTTTATAGAATTTATAATGGTTGGCCAATGGGTCTACCTACAGATGTATACCCTAATATGCAGTTTTGTAATTTCTACATATGAAGGAATTATTTTAAAAAGGGAGTGTTATCAAAAGGATATACTGTATATTATTGCTATGTGGATAATGTATTTGTATGTGCAGAACAAATATTATTAAAGAATTGTTTAAACAATTAAATAGTGTAGATGGCTTAATGATAAAAAAGTTAATATGTGTTTAGTTTCTTCATCTTAAGATAACAAGAAAAGATGTAATCTAGATTACTGTATGCTGATTAAAAAGAGTTTACATTCCATATAAATCAAAGGTTCCAATGTCTCATAAAACAGCAGGTTTAATGTCCTTTATATTTAGAAATAACAATCTTTGCAACTATTCATTGAATAAAGATAAAAATATTGAAATGAATTATTAAATGCTGGATATGATTATCATCTTTTATATATATATATATATATATATATATATAAAATATTTATATAGTATATATATATATATATATATATATATATATATATATATAATACTATTAAAAATTTTAATAGAAAATATAAAATCATTAATAATAAGGTTGATTCTATTACTAATAAAAATTATTGATATCAATACTGTATATTTCAAATGAACAAGTAGATTTTATGAAGAAGATTTATAAAGCTATATAGTAGTGGTTGATTATGCCTACTGTGGAGGCTAGGTAATGTGGCAGTACCATAAAGAACCATTGAGAAGTATGCAAGTGATAAATTTCTTTCCATAAATCATTGAAGTCATTGTAAAATTAAAATATGAAAATCACTGAAATCAATGTAAAATGAAAATGCCTAATGCTAGAAATCTAAAAATTGAAATGACTAAAGCAAAGAGAAAATCGACCAACTCCTCAACCCTCCTGCATAAATTTCTATCCAAAAACCGCTGAAAAATGAATGTAAAATTAAAAATGCCTAAGGCAAGAAATCAGAAATTAAAATGCCTAAGCCAATCGAACAAATCCCTCTAAAATACAAATCAAAAAGAAATCAAATGCAACACCCTCACTGCATGAAGAATTCGATCAACAATAAGTCAAGTACAAATTAAATATAGATAACAACAAGCTCATAGCTATTAAAAATACTAGATTTTCATATGTATCTATAAACTACAAGTTTACACAAACAGAAAAAGTTGATCAAACATAAGTCAAATACAAATTACAGTACAAAAACGAAAAAAATCATGAATGTTATTTTCATAATCATATGAAATAAAGGCTGCAGAAAGGAGATTGCTATTAACTCAAAGGAGACCCTTTGATTCCTCTTGGAGGCTTTAAAGGAACAGAGCAGGGCAAATTCCTAATGTCCACTCCATACGTTTTTGACATTGCAGCTGTTATTACTATGTGATTATTCATATAGTATACGAACATGGATGGGCTGCTCACCAACACGCATTAGCCAGCATGGTGAGTTTGTTGGCTTTTTACCTCTGAGTTTAAGATCAAGAAACACCATAGTCTTTCTTCTCAGTGCCTGATAAGGCAGAATGAATGTTTGTGTAAATGATAAATATTTTTCCAATACATATATACAATTATGACAGACAAAAATAAAGCATGGCCCTTATTCCCAGGAGGCTGTAAAGTCACCAACCAAGGCAGTGGTTGGTGGCCAAAGGTGGAGGGTGCTAAGAATCCCCTGATTGCAGACCCAGGCTGCCATTTGATGACGACTTTTTATTTAGGTACTTACAACTGCAGATCACTTTCAAGTGAAGGAAGATTGCAAAAATTAGAAGAACTGTCTTATATTAAATGGGACATTATTGGACTTTGTGAAGTTAGAAGAATAGGAGAAGAAACAATTGATTTAAAAAGTGGACATATACTCTATTAAAATGGCACACATATTGAAAATACAAGTGGAGTAGGATTCATTATAAATAAAAAGTGGAAGAACAATATTGTGGAGGTTGAGGGTGTATCGGACAGGGTGGCAAGATTAGTTATACAACTTAATAGCAGATACCAAATACAGATAATTCAGGTTTATGCCCCAAGAAGTTCTCATAGTGATGAAATAGTAGAAGATTTTTATATGGATGTACAAAAGGCTTTTGATCAGAGTAAACAACATTTTAAAATTGTTATGGGAGACTTTAATGCTAGAATTGGTAGACAAATGAAAGATGAAATTGCTGTAGGTAATTTTGGTTATGGTAATAGAAATGAGAGAGGACAGAAGACTTGTGGAATTTGCAGAAAAAGAAAAACTTTATATTATGAATTCATTTTTTGAGAAAAATGTTAAAAGGAAATGGACATGGAAGCATCCAAATGAAGGTACAGCAGAATTGGATTATATTTTGACTAACAGAAAATACATACTTCAAGATTGTAATGTTCTTAATAAATTTAACACAGGAAGTGATCATCGATTAGTAAGGTGTAAGTTACGTGTTAATGTAAAACTAGAGAAACAAAAATTATTAAGAAATACAATATTTACAGTTGATATTCCTAATCTTCAGAAACATTCTAATGAATTTAAATTAGAACTTACAAATAGGTTTCAAGTGTTAGGAGATTTTGAACATGATTCAGATTTGAATGAAATTAATATGAAAATAACTGATACACTTTTAAAAACTGCAACAAACATAGCTGGTAGAAAAAAGCAGCAATTGACTAATAAATTTTTTACTGAGACTAGAGAATTTATGAAGAAAAGAAGGAATATGAAGATATACAAAAATGATGTATTAAAAAGAATTGAATATCTCGAATTTTGTAAAATGGTACGAAAAAGAGTTGAAAATGATATAAGAAAGTATAACTGTGAAATAGCAAGGAAAGCTGTAGAAGAAAATAAAAGTCTCAAGAATGTTAAACAACATTTTGGTATTGGTAGGAAATTTATATCTGCAATAAGAAAAAAAGATGGAATTATTACTAAAAAGAGAGATGACTTCATGAAATTGGTAGAAGATTTTTTATCAAGAATTATATAGTAATAAAAAAGTACCTCTTATATCTACTACATCTTCCGAATTGCCCAGAATTTTAAATGAAGAAGTGAGACATGCAATTAAGTGCATGAAGAAAGGAAAGGCTCCAGGAAATGATGGAATTATAATTGATATATTAAAAGAAGCAGGCGAAGAAATAGAAACAATTTTAGCAAAGTTATATACCAAATGTCTAAATGATAAAGATGTACTGGAAGATTGGAAGAAAGCAGTATTAATATTAATATTTAAAAAATGTGATAAAAAGATATTAGAAATTACAGACCTATCAGCCTTTTATCAGTTTTATATAAAATTTTTACCAAGATAATTACAACTCGTCTACAGAGAACTTTGGATTTCCACCAACCAAGAGAACAAGCTGGATTTAAAAGTGGTTTTAGTACAATAGATCATATCCAGGTATAAGTCATAAAAAGGACAAACGAATATGAGTTGTCATTATGTTTTGGATTTGTAGATTATGAAAAGGCATTCGATTCTATACACATTTCTTCAGTGATTAAAGCATTGGATCATCAAGGTATAGATCCAGGATATTGTCATATTTTAAAGAATATTTATAAAAATGCAACAGCAACAATTAGATTACATAATGATACTGGAAAAATCAACATTGAGAAAGGTGTAAGACACGGTGATTCCATATCTCCAAAACTCTTTACAGCAGTGCTGCAAGAAGTATTTTGTGGATTAAAATGGGAAACTAAAGGAGTGAAAGTAAATGGAGAGTATTTAAGTCATTTAGATTTCACAGTTGATGTAGTTGCTTTTGCAAATAATGGTTCAGAGCTGCAGGAAATGTTGCAGGAGTTAGCAGATGAAAGTAGAAAAGTAGGACTAAAGATAAATGTTAAAAAGACTAAAGTAATGTTTAATCGATTTGCTCAAAATATGAAAATAAAGATTGATTATGAAGAATTAGAAGAAGTTAACAGTTACAAATACCTGGGTCAGATTATTAATGCAGATGGAAACATAACGGAAAAAATTAATCATAGAATTAAACTTGGTTGGAGTGCTTTTGGTAGAAATAACTTGATACTAAAAGGAAATATGCCTATGTGTTTGAAAAGGATGGTTTTTAACAAATGTGTTTTACCAGTTCTTACTTATGGATCTGAGACTTGGACACTTAATAGAAGAGCAATACAGAGACTTCAGACCACTCAAAGGAGTATGGTGAGATGTATGTTGGGACTAACAAGAAAAGATCGAAAATGCAATGTATGGGTAAGACAACAAACAGGTGTTACTGACCTTATTGAAAAAATTAAAAGATTGAAATGGAGTTGGGCTGGACATATTGCTAGAAGAGATGATAATAGATGGACAATTGAAATTTGAAACTGGATTCCAAGAGATTGTAAAAGACCCAGAAAGAGACTACATGTGAGATGGATGGATGAAATAAGAAAATGTGCAGGGGTGTTGTGGAGAAGAGAAGCTAAAGATCGGAGAAGATGGATTAAACTTGGAGAGACCTTCATCCTGCAGTGGATTGATAATGGTTGATGATGATGATGAAATAAAAAAACTATAATAAAACCCTATGAAATGAAATTAAAACAATAATACTAAATCTCAAAACAATTACCAAAAGAGTCATTAAAGGCAGATGGTGGTAATGGAGTACATTAAAAAAAATCAGCTATTTGTTGTTATTTCTTAGAATAGATTTCAAAGCAGCGATTTATATCAGGTAAAATACACAGGAGAGCTTTTAATTGTCTTTCCCAAAAGCTAATTAATCTCTGCTTTGAAATTATGGCATATTATAACATATGAATTTAGAAATGAAATAAAGTAATTAGAATATTCATGGCTGCAGATTATAGAAAACTGATTACGGTTACAAGAAAAATTATTAAAACAAACTGTGATGTGTAATAAGTTACAGTGCCATTATATATATATTGTGCCAGGGACGTTTGATGTGGCCAAGCACAAGCTAAGGTTAAAAGACTAAATTGTCTAAAATATTTAAATAGCCTTTAAAGATGGAGGGTTATACAGTTTTTACTATTTATATAATTAAACTTTGTTATAAATTAAGAGAGAGAACTGTGGCTATAGCATAAACTCACACACACATATGATTAAAGCCAATGTTTAAAGGCTTAGAAATATGTATTTGCAATTTTGATTTTTGTTTTTTTAAATTTTTTAAAAGGAAAAAGATAACTCCAAAATGTATTTTTAATTTTAAATATTTTTGTTTGTTGAAGAAACAGCGTTTATTTAACAAATTGTTATTCTCTATTTATATTCTTTGAGTGTTTACAAAATGTAAAAAGGAAAATTTTAGATATTACTGTTAATTAAAAATATTTAAGAATAATTTCAAAATCTAAGTTTTAATGGTCATTTTTCTCTTCAGTTGATTTGAGAAAGTCATTGTCTTAAATTGAAGAAAAGCCTAAAGGCATTCTGGCTTGCTGTCGACTCTAAAAAAATTTTAACCGGACAAAAGAGTTTAATTAAACTTGCGATAATGCGTGGAGAGAGAAATGTTCAACTTATGTGAAACAATTTTTTGTTAAAACAGAAAACACTTCGATTCTGATAATGTAATAATTCAAAAGTAAAAAGATGTTATCATTTCTTAATTGTGATCTGAATGGAGATATAAAAAAATAAGAAGAAAAAAGCTAATTGAAAATCAAATTCTTAAAACAATTAGTAAAAACAATTCAATGAGATTTAATTAATTTTTGTGTCGTGGAGGGTATACCTGAATTGAGATTGTATGGAGGTGGGATATCTGACTTTTGTTTTTCAAAGAAGGTAGTTCACCTTAGCTTTTCTAAGAAGGCAGTTTAACTTTACTTTTTGGAAGAGAGCGGTTTCAACGTTACTTTTTAAATGGAGTAGTGCTGTTCTGAAGTTGACTTTTGCTTTTCAAAGAGAGCAGTTCACATTTGGAAATCTTATTGGGAAGCTAATGCTATTCTGAAACACACTAAGTCATGCAACTGTTTTAATCATGCTGATCCTAATACCTTGTAAGACGTAAGATTTACTCTAATAAGAAAGAAAAAAAATAATATTCATTCTGTCATTCTAAATCAATGGACATTAATCCAGGCCATCAGTGAAATAACTTAGCAGTTAACCAGTCAGTTGATGCTGATGGAAGCTTAATTAACACACCATCGAAGCCTGCAATTAACTTAGGATTCATCAAACAATAAAGGACGATTGATAATGTTTAATATCCTATTTAATATCCATCTCTCCAACTTAAAGATGTCAATCAAACATTTGCCTGCCTATAAAATGATTATGGAATAGAAACCGACTTCAGCACATCCGTCCAGTTCCTCTCCCGCCGTCCCACAAGTATGTAAATGCCGAGATTCGAACACCAAGCGATGATCAAGTCATGAACTTGTGCCGCAGTCAGGTCCAGCCTTTGTTGCAGTAGATGAACATATAGTATAGCCCACTCAAAACCCATACAAGAATGAAGCTTATAGACTTTATCGGGTACACTATTTTTTGTGTTTATTTTATTTTAAATTTAAATATATATTTCATGTACATACGTACATAAACACACCTATATATAACTTGTTAATTTTTCCTTATTTGTGTAATGCATATGTGTGAGTTTACTTATAATCCACAGATCACTATCTCTCACGTATAATTATTTAATACATTTTCTCATTTAAGAAAAAAATTTCTTTCATTTAATCTAATTATTGCTCTGCTAAGTATTTCTTTATGATTAGTTTTGTTTTATTAATATGATTTGTGTATTGTATAATATTCGTTTGTATATTTATTCAATTTGGGAACTTTAATTTTATATTTACGTTATAAATGGTAAGGGGTATTGGTTTAATAAAAGATTTTATAATTTAAAAGCGCCTACTGCCATATATTCCTTTTTTTTTTATCATTTACTTTCTCTAACCCCATATTAGTTAGTTATGCGAGTTTTCCGAGCCCCAATTCTTTTAACTGAGTATAAGAGTATGCTGAGCTAGCGAATGGGATACCAGCTTACCGGAACCTAAATCTTTATTTTCACGAGGATACTTATTTATAATTTTTTTATGAATAATTATTTATTGGCACACATGCCCTAATATCATTTGAACTTGCATATCCTTTCAGGAGGAGAATTAAATTTCCTTCTGGGAGTGGCACGAGGGGTTGATTTAGAGTCATCCCCCAAAGGTATGTAAGAGTCAAACTTTCCACAATTATCTTCTGTGTCCGTAGCACTGTTACGGTAAAGTTTTGAATTTCTTCTTACTCCAGCATGTCGCCATATTTTCCCACATGTTCGGTCTATGCGCATGCTCATATTAACGAAGTAAACGTTAACTGGTATAATGTATATACTTTCTGTGTATCAATTTAATTCATTATTTTTCTAAGTATCTCATATAACATACATATATAATGATATGTTTATGCAACTATTTATAAGTTTCTAACTTTAATATTGCGTGTAGGTTAAATATTAATTTTAAAAATAAATTAAAGTGAAAGTAAATTTGATCTGCAGTGCTATTTTCTGTT
>JAQFVV010000117.1:3986021-4090782 GCA_028023455.1 Epiperipatus broadwayi | reverse complement strand
ATATGTCTATTATTATGTACGATAGTTTATTTGTTATAAATCCATTAATCTAACCCGGATCTTATCATAAAATCTATTCTATCTATGGCTATACCCATTACCAATAAATCCCATTTATACACGCATATAAATATATCAATATTCAAGCGCACAGCCCATTTATTCTGATACACACATATATAATTCATACACGCATCAAAATAGTGCAATTATACATCAGAGCTGTTTATTTAATGTTGTTATTTTATTTAATTTTAAAAGAGACCCATTATAGTAATTAATATTGAGGTAACACTAGTTTCTTTATTAAGACACATTCACTGAACATATATTTTTGTGCCACGTCAATTTACCTTAGTTCACGCGATCAAAGACAAGTCCGCATTTATAACTCTCCAAGAATACTGGTCTGGTAGATATAACGGATGGCAAACAGTTCCAATAGGGTATATCGAATAGCTTATCCCAGAGGTGGAGTAGGTGATTCACTCGCTTTATGACAGGGTCCAATTTTCAAAGATCTTTCGTCACCATTACACTTGATGAAACAAAATTTCTTTATTTTAATAACGCAGTTCGTAAGTCCGCTTCAGGTGAGTTCCACGACAAGTGTCCACTGGGCCGATTAACGAAACTCGCACTATAGAATTACCCCGACATTTTGGGTGGGAAAATATTAATGACTTCTTAAGAAAAAAATTACACGTCCACACAATCTGTAGTTCAAGCCGCGTCTCCTTTTTTTTCTATCTATATCTCTCCTTTCGAGCACAACAAAAAGTTCTTTTGTTTTTCACTTTTAACTTTGTAAAATTTTCTCTGTGTATCCGTACGCCACTGACCAGTTCTTCCATTGTTCTTCAAAAATACCCACCTGACCAGTTTTCAGACTTCTCGACGCCAGTTATTGACTAAACTGCCTACAGCAATTGATTCATTTCTATTTCTGTCCTCATATGTTCAAGAGATTAATTAACAAAAGAAAAACACGTGTTACCGACAATATTATTAAAACTTTAAAAAAAAACTTAACGGATAAAATATATACGAATAATCAATTACAATTTATACAGCTCTATATATAATTGATTGTAACCATCACCGTTAATACATACGCATATTGTACACTCGCACATACAACTATATTTACATATGCATACACACATAACTTTCGCACTCCTTGTAACAGGGTTCGAATGACTATTTACATATATATCTTTTCGCATATAATCGCTCCATATCAACACTCTCAATTAGCACTATTGCCTTATCTCTTGTATTCGAACCCCATCTGTTACAATATCTTTATTTAGCAAACCTGAAATGCTCTCTGCCATGATGGCATGCCCTTCACAAACAAATTTCGTAATTAATTAAATCTGACTGTATAATTGTCAATTATTTATTTAAGAACTATTTTGCTTCCCACACTCATTATATCAAATGATTTTAAATGTAATAATGTTTTAAATGCACATCTTTCACATCTTGTAATATATATAAACAGATTTATTTGTAATATCTTGAAGAGGGCTAATAATCTTTTATTGCTGATTGGTTTTTGGCCGACCAATTAACAAACTTTTACATTGTTTGTCAAAGCTGCATCAAAACAAATTAAAGAAAATAACCAAGTTGTATAAACAAAGACTACTTATTTTGTACTAAATTCCTTAATAAATTCCTATAGTATTGTTATGTTAAATAAGCTTTGTTTGTCATCACTCCCAATCTCTAAGGTTAATTACTCTATTTATTTAAATGTTTCTTTGATTTAAATTCAATTCTTTGTAGTGTTGCCATAGGTAATTATCATTATTACGGTTCAAACCATTGGTAATTGATCAAATCATGTCTGTACCATTCTCCAATCGTCAGAATCCAGTAAATCATTGATTTTTCACATAAACCCTTTATTGTTTTGAGTCTCTATGTGAACCATGACCTCCAGCTGGGATGGAATAAAACCAAGCACTGCTAGTGTCATCACAAACGTTATCCATTAGTCAGAGAGGCAATAGTTTAGGCAAATAGGTTAGAATTCATCCTTGTCCTGACATATGTATCTTGTGCATGGTTGGATTCAAAGTACTTTTGCTTGGATTATTGGTCTTGTTGAATGAATACACGATTTTGACCGGCACAGAGGCTGTGTTCTTTTTTTCCGAGTTTGGACACCCAATCATGGAGCCTGTTAATTATTCCCACACCCTGAATAATTCATTAGCTATATGTGTATAATGTGCTATATATAATTTAATATATACATAATTTTCCAGAATATAAAATGATTTAGTTTTGTCATATTGGTTTTCTGAAATCAAATACTGTTTTGTTAATAGAGTAAAGAGGAATACCATGTTTTCCATTCATAGTCTGTAATTTTTTTTTTTTTTGATAAACAAATTAATTAAAAGTGAAAACTCATATGGTTAAATAGATTGTATAAAATATGAAAGTAGTTTGAACTACTATATTAATGTAGATGTAATTTTTTTTCCTTCCTGAGATTTGTTATGTAGAAATTTTTTTTTTACTTTTCTCCCGTGTTTGCTTTAAAGATATTGTTCAATTTTGGGGAGAAGAAATAAATATTTGTATAGAATTTTTTTTTCTTGTTAATTGAGTATATAATGTTGTGATTATTTTAAAGCAAGGTGTAAAGAATTTGACACGTATATGGATTTTTTTTTTCAACTTTTTCTCCAAAGTTTTTTTTACTTTTCCAATAATGTATAGTACTATGAATGTGTATAGAAGTATATGTGTGTGAAATCTATGTACTTGTATATGTAGCGCTGTGTATATATGTACATGGGTGTGTATGTGTGATGTGTAGGCACAGATGTGTTTGAAAATTTTATATGTATTGCATTGCTATATATTTTCTTAGAAACCCATATGTGTGGAAAAGTTGTGTTGTATCTCAAGCACAAAAGCTTGAAAAACTTTTCCCCAATATTTAGATGTAAAATTGTTTTATTTTTCTGGATTTAACAGTTGAACAAATATTCATATCCCCAAATGATATTTCATAGATTCAGTTTTATATACTCGGACCAATGTAGTTAAAGCTTTGTTTAGTTCACCTGAGTTTGAATGCATAGTGATATGGAATAATTTGTTATGTATATGCTCTTAAGTTTAGCAAAATGTTTTTTCTTAATGTTAGATTTATACCAAACTCAAACTATGTAAAATAATCATAAAGTGATGTAAAGTTTATTTCATGTGAGAGTCAAAAAACCAAAACCAAAAGACTGTTTTACAATCATAAAATGTGTGAAAAGTTTTCTTTTAAATGCAAAGATTATAACCATAAATGTAAAAGTTTTGCTAGCTGTGGTACCTGGTTTTTCAACCATATATATATATTTCCTGAAAGTTTTTTCTTTGAAACCCATGTATTCCAGCCATATATAGAATTTTTTTTTTTGTATCTGGTGGTTTTATATGCACACATGAATTTGTTTTGTGCTTTCATGTGTTGAGAAAAAAAATGTTAAAGCCCATGTACTACATCCATAAGCCTTATGTGTAGAAGGTTGTCACAAGACGTATTTAATGTTTATTCATATGGGCACACTGTGTTAACAATTGATAAAATTACATATATATATATCTGTTTTTTATTTATTTATTATATAGTAGAGCTATCTGTAAGTGTTATATTATTGCTGACCTTAATAACTGGCACCCTGGTATAGGAAATAGAATACCTATTACCATTATAAAATTGTTATCAAGTTCAAATAATAATAGTAATAGTAACAAGTCTGATGTCACATGACTTATATATAGCTTGCACTTACAAATATGTAAAATTAAGAGCGTGCTAATAGCTCTAAACAAGCTTTTTTTTTTTTTTATTTATGATAAATGCTACTACAAGAGAAGGCATTCAAATCATTTTTATTTTAAATGGTCCCCATCCCCAGACCGGTTTCGACCTATGGGTCTCTTCAGTGAGGAGTTGGGGACATTAGATCTAAAAAACCAACTCAAGCAAAGCATTTATCTAAAAGATAATTGTTAGAAGAAGATCTGAAACTTTTAGACACCTACATGTCTTTAAAGTCAGCTCTCCAACTGAAAAAATCATATGGGACTGAACTTAATTCAGATACTCCATATATTAGTAGGCTTAGCTCTTTAATTTAGCTAAAGCCACAACAGCAAAATAATAATAGTAATAGTAACAAGTCAGATGTCACATGACTTATATATAGCTTGCACTTACAAATATGTAAAATTAAGAGCGTGCTAATAGCTCTAAACAAGCTTTTTTTTTTATTTATGATAAATGCTACTACAAGAGAAGGCATTCAAATCATTTTTATTTTAAATGGTCCCCATCCCCAGACCGGTTTCGACTATGGGTCTCTTCAGTGAGGAGTTGGGACATTAGATCTAAAAAACCAACTCAAGCAAAGCATTTATCTAAAAGATAATTGTTAGAAGAAGATCTGAAACTTTTAGACACCTACATGTCTTTAAAGTCAGCTCTCCAACTGAAAAAATCATATGGGACTGAACTTAATTCAGATACTCCATATATTAGTAGGCTTAGCTCTTTAATTTAGCTAAAGCCACAACAGCAAAATAATAATAGTAATAGTAACAAGTCAGATGTCACATGACTTATATATAGCTTGCACTTACAAATATGTAAAATTAAGAGCGTGCTAATAGCTCTAAACAAGCTTTTTTTTTTTTATGATAAATGCTACTACAAGAGAAGGCATTCAAATCATTTTTATTTTTTAAATGGTCCCCATCCCCAGACCGGTTTCGACCTATGGGTCTCTTCAGTGAGGAGTTGGGACATTAGATCTAAAAAACCAACTCAAGCAAAGCATTTATCTAAAAGATAATTGTTAGAAGAAGATCTGAAACTTTTAGACACCTACATGTCTTTAAAGTCAGCTCTCCAACTGAAAAAATCATATGGGACTGAACTTAATTCAGATACTCCATATATTAGTAGGCTTAGCTCTTTAATTTAGCTAAAGCCACAACAGCAAAATAATAATAGTAATAGTAACAAGTCAGATGTCACATGACTTATATATAGCTTGCACTTACAAATATGTAAAATTAAGAGCGTGCTAATAGCTCTAAACAAGCTTTTTTTTTTATTTATGATAAATGCTACTACAAGAGAAGGCATTCAAATCATTTTTATTTTAAATGGTCCCCATCCCCAGACCGGTTTCGACCTATGGGTCTCTTCAGTGAGGAGTTGGGACATTAGATCTAAAAAACCAACTCAAGCAAAGCATTTATCTAAAAGATAATTGTTAGAAGAAGATCTGAAACTTTTAGACACCTACATGTCTTTAAAGTCAGCTCTCCAACTGAAAAAATCATATGGGACTGAACTTAATTCAGATACTCCATATATTAGTAGGCTTAGCTCTTTAATTTAGCTAAAGCCACAACAGCAAAATAATAATAGTAATAGTAACAAGTCAGATGTCACATGACTTATATATAGCTTGCACTTACAAATATGTAAAATTAAGAGCGTGCTAATAGCTCTAAACAAGCTTTTTTTTTTTTATTTATGATAAATGCTACTACAAGAGAAGGCATTCAAATCATTTTTATTTTAAATGGTCCCCATCCCCAGACCGGTTTCGACCTATGGGTCTCTTCAGTGAGGAGTTGGGACATTAGATCTAAAAAACCAACTCAAGCAAAGCATTTATCTAAAAGATAATTGTTAGAAGAAGATCTGAAACTTTTAGACACCTACATGACTTTAAAGACATGTAGGTGTCTAAAAGTTTCAGATCTTCTTCTAACAATTATCTTTTAGATAAATGCTTTGCTTGAGTTGGTTTTTTAGATCTAATGTCCCAACTCCTCACTGAAGAGACCCATACTGACTTTAAAGACATGTAGGTGTCTAAAAGTTTCAGATCTTCTTCTAACAATTATCTTTTAGATAAATGCTTTGCTTGAGTTGGTTTTTGAGATCTAATGTCCCAACTCCTCACTGAAGAGACCCATAGGTCGAAACTGGTCTGGGGATGGGGACCATTTAAAATAAAAATGATTTGAATGCCTTCTCTTGTAGTAGCATTTATCATAAATAAAAAAAAAAAAAAGCTTGTTTAGAGCTATTAGCACGCTCTTAATTTTACATATTTGTAAGTGCAAGCTATATATAAGTCATGTGACATCTGACTTGTTACTATTACTATTATTATTTTTCTGTTGTGGCTTTAGCTAAATTAAAGAGCTAAGCCTACTAATATATGGAGTATCTGAATTAAGTTCAGTCCCATATGATTTTTTCAGTTGGAGAGCTGACTTTAAAGACATGTAGGTGTCTAAAAGTTTCAGATCTTCTTCTAACAATTATCTTTTAGATAAATGCTTTGCTTGAGTTGGTTTTTTAGATCTAATGTCCCAACTCCTCACTGAAGAGACCTATAGGTCGAAACCGGTCTGGGGATGGGGACCATTTAAAATAAAAATGATTTGAATGCCTTCTCTTGTAGTAGCATTTATCATAAATAAAAAAAAAAAAAGCTTGTTTAGAGCTATTAGCACGCTCTTAATTTTACATATTTGTAAGTGCAAGTATATATAAGTCATGTGACATCTGACTTGTTACTATTACTATTATTATTTTGCTGTTGTGGCTTTAGCTAAATTAAAGAGCTAAGCCTACTAATATATGGAGTATCTGAATTAAGTTCAGTCCCATATGATTTTTTCAGTTGGAGAGCTGACTTTAAAGACATGTAGGTGTCTAAAAGTTTCAGATCTTCTTCTAACAATTATCTTTTAGATAAATGCTTTGCTTGAGTTGGTTTTTTAGATCTAATGTCCCAACTCCTCACTGAAGAGACCCATAGGTCGAAACCGGTCTGGGGATGGGGACCATTTAAAATAAAAATGATTTGAATGCCTTCTCTTGTAGTAGCATTTATCATAAATAAAAAAAAAAAAAAGCTTGTTTAGAGCTATTAGCACGCTCTTAATTTTACATATTTGTAAGTGCAAGCTATATATAAGTCATGTGACATCTGACTTGTTACTATTACTATTATTATTTTGCTGTTGTGGCTTTAGCTAAATTAAAGAGCTAAGCCTACTAATATATGGAGTATCTGAATTAAGTTCAGTCCCATATGATTTTTTCAGTTGGAGAGCTGACTTTAAAGACATGTAGGTGTCTAAAAGTTTCAGATCTTCTTCTAACAATTATCTTTTAGATAAATGCTTTGCTTGAGTTGATTTTTTAGATCTAATGTCCCAACTCCTCACTGAAGAGACCCATAGGTCGAAACCGGTCTGGGGATGGGGACCATTTAAAATAAAAATGATTTGAATGCCTTCTCTTGTAGTAGCATTTATCATAAATAAAAAAAAAAAAAGCTTGTTTAGAGCTATTAGCACGCTCTTAATTTTACAAGTTCAAATAAATAAATAAATAAAGAACCATGGTAATTTTTGGCAACAATTTTTTTTATAAATATATGAGATTTGGAGAGTGAAGAATTTTATAACTGGTGTAATAAAATTGTAAGCAATGTAATATTCATAACAACAAGATTATGTATTGAACTATGAAAATAATGATTTTTTTAAAGTCCATTTCAGAGGCAAGGAGTGACCAAGGAGCTAGAATCAAGAAATAAATCAGTCATTCCCATGAAAAAAAAAAAGTTTTTGTTTTGTTGAAGTTTGAAACAATTATTTAAATATCTGGCTTAAAACAGACAGAAATTTAGTAGTGCAGGACAGAAAGGACACAGTCAGTAAAGCATGATGAGAAGAGTGGACAGAGTAAGGGAAGCAAATGTTTGAATTAGTGATTTTATAAAATTCCAAGATACAAAATATGTTTACATTCTAGTTGTTCAAGATTGTATTAAAGTTTCAGTGAGCCATAGTTCCAGTAAAATAACTTTGAATTCTAAGATAAGCATTATTACCATTATTGTGTCAAACTTTTTGAAATCCAAATGGATAACATCCCAGAAAAAAAGGAAAGTGAAGATGTTGATTCCAGCATTCCAGTGAAAGAAATCATGGAGGAACAAATTTTGGAGGTCATGATAAAGGATCCATTTTCCCTTCTCCATGAACTCAAACATGACCCTTCTTATCAAATGAGAACCTGACCACCTTACTCCACAGTATGAAGTTTCAAACGCAAAGGGATGCACAGGAATCGAGAACAGAAATGACTGAGGCAATCCACAAAAGTTTCAAAGAATGCAGAGAGGAAAATGCCAGTATTTTACAAGTAATGGAAGAAAAATGGGGAAGTATTACAAAAACAAATGACGAGTTACACAAGAGGCAAGACCGAACTGATGATAGCATAAGGGAAATTGAACGTATCATACTATCTACCAATAGTGAATGACAAAACTATGCATCTTTAATTAAAAAGAAAGTTGAGAATCGATTACAGTTTCAACAATTAAATGACCCACAACCTCACATAACCAGAAGGAGCCCCTCACCAGTAAGAATTACTGATAACTTTTCTACAAAACAGATCAACCATGCCAGCACACCCATGCAATCGCAAGAAATCCCAGATGTAGGAATGCAACTGAATTTCCTAAGATTCTCAATGTAAAAGTATTCAGAGGAGAACCAGAAGAGAATCCAAACTTCCATCTTGATAGCCTGAAAGAACTTTTTTACTTTTATCCCGCTAATGAGGGGGATAAATTAGCCATAGCTAAACAATACTTACAAGGACCTGCTAGACATTGGTGGGGATCCATTCAAAATAAACCAACAACCTTCCAAGAATACCAATGCACATTACTAGCTAACTTTTGGAGTGAGACCCACCAAGAAAAGATACTCCATCAAGTTACCTGTGAAAAGTATGGGGAAAGGAGATGCACACCCAGTTTTTTCTGAGACAATTGGATCAACTTCGATCACTGACCACTTTGCAGTTCTCAGAAGCCCATATCATTAGGACTGTGCAAGCAAACCTTCCACTATCAGTCCAATGAGCAATGGTAATAAGTCGAATTAATAAGGTGGAGGAGATGACCCAATTTTTAACCACAATGGAACTTGGAAATTTTCATCATGAACCCATGGAAAAGATCTGAAAATTAGAGCCCCCAAGAATTCACTCAGCAGCCATACAAGAACGGAACAATCGAGAAATACCAACATATAACCAAAAATCAAACTGCAGCAAAAAGATATGCTGATAGATGGCAATCAGAAAACTGTTAAGGACCCCATCTGACCGTTCCTGCCCACAAGGTCCCATTAACAGATCAAGGAACAAAATGGAATATCGACATCCAATCTCTACTATTGTCAATGAAGCAGACACACCTTTCGCAGATGTGAATATTGACCCATGTCCAATTATTAATGTCAAGGTAGGGACAATTACCACACAGGCCTTGCTGGATTCAGGGAGCCAGATTTCTCACATATCTAAGTGCTGGTATGATCAACTAGAAACAGAAAAAAAAAACCACTTTCTAAAACTGCCTACTCACACTATACATCTCACACTTGCGAATGGAAAAAAAACAAAAACTGAGTACTACTAGGTCTGGTTAAAAATTATTTTTGGAGGACTGGCAATCGTGCATACATTCTTGATCATGGCAGATTTAATCCATAACCTAGTTATTGGATCTGACTTTCTGAAGCAGCACCAATGCATCTTGAATTACCACCATCATTTTTTTTGATTGAGGGAGAGAAAATTCCATTTCAAATTGATCATCATGATCAGCATCCCAAAGTGAGGTGTGTAACCCAAGCAGTTGACAATGATCTTTTAAAAAAGAAAGCCAATGAAGCTATGTTGGAGGACTTACATGATAGAGAGGAACTATATCAAATCTTAGACTGGAATGCCAAAGTTTTCTCCAATACGCCTGGAGAGATCAAGGGATATACCCACCAAATTAGGGTAAAAGAAGAGGAGTACTTCCAAGCCAAGACTTATCCAGTACCATTACAATATCAAGAAGAGGTTAGAAATCAGATCCAGCAGATGATCGAGTGGGGAATTATTGAAAAGAAACCATCCCCATACAACAATCCCCTTGTTGTGGTAAAGAAAAAAAGTGGTGCAATACGATTGTGCTTGGATGCTCGAAAACTAAACAGTATAACTATTTCAGAGCGTGATGTCCCACCATCCATCCAAGAAATATTTGCCCATTTGCATCACAAAACACTGTTTTCCACCCTTGACCTTACAGCCAGTTATTGGCAAATGACTCTTGATCCCTGTGATAGAAAATATACTGCATTTAGGTATAATGGGCATACCCACCAATTTAGAAGGGTCCCATTTGGATTGATCAACAATGAGGCAGGGTTAATGAGGTGCCTGGACCGACCTTTATCAGCAGAAATTAAAAAACATTTAATTTGTTATGTTGATGTTGTAATAGTGGCATCACGAAATCCAAAAGAGCACTTTGAGGTTTTAAATAAATTTTTTCAAGAGTGCGCTGATAAAAATATAACCATCAACCTAGAAAAAAGTTACTTTTCCCTTTCAGAAATCTCTTTCTTGGACATATTGTCAATGGCAAGGGTGTAAGAACACACCCAGACAAAGTGGAAGCAATCAAAAGTTTCCCAAGACCTACCACCCAAAAACATCTCCGATCATTCCTGGGATTATGTAATTATTATAATAAATTTTACCTCAAATTTGCCCAGGACACATCTTATTTGATAAATCTTTTAAAGAAGGGACAAAGATGGGCATGGACTGCTCAGCATGATGAAGAATTTGAATCCATTAAGGACAAATTTTTAGATACCGTCATGCTCCACCATCCAAATTTTATTCACCCCATTTATGTCCAAACAGACAGCTGTAAAAGAGGGTTGGGTGCAGTTATTTTTCAAATAGATGAAGAGGAAAGACATTATGTATTAAGTTTTAGTAGCCGGACTCTTAAAGGAGCTGAAGTAAATTACACCGTTACTGAACAAGAGACACTGGCTATCATGTGGGCTTGCAACAAATTTAAGAAACTACTACTAGGCTTCAAAGTTGTTATCATCACAGATCACAAATGCCTAGAATTTTTTAACTGTAGTTACTTAACCAATGAATGATTAATTAGGTGGAGTTTTTCCCTCCAAAAATTTTGCTATAGGGTGGTCTACTATCCAGGACCAGAAAACACTGTTGCAGATATTTTAAGTAGGCATCCTGTTGATGTGCTTCCAAATAATCAAATTATTGAAGATCAGCCAATAACTATAATGATTAACTCTACCAGTGATAACATTGAGGCTGAACTTATAAAATTACCCCACTGGCAAAAGGAAGAACCACAATATAAGAAAATTATCGATACCCTGCAGTTAAGAAAACATGATGCTACTCTTACCCAGAAGTATCGATTAAACAATGGAATCCTGCAAATATGCACACTGAATGCTGATGGCCCATGGAAAATTCTTGTGCCCCAAAAGTTATGCACCCGATTAACCAATCATGTACATCAGTTAATTGGACACTATGGTCCTCAAAAAACAGAGGAAGCATTGAGGTGGCAATTCTACTGGTCTGTATTATATACTCATGTACTTAACACTCTTCGGAAATGTTCAATATGTGCTAAGAGTAAAATGCCTAACAAGTCCTATGCAGGCCACAATGTGCCCATTTCTTCCATCTGGACCCAACAAAATTCTGGCCATCGACCACTATGGACCATTGCCAGCATTTAAACATTACCAATACCTTCTGGTAACATATGATGTATTCTCAAAATATGTCTGTGCATATCCAGTATGGAGGACAGATTCCAGGAATGCAATCAGAGTTTTACAAGAAAAGCAATTCAAAGGAGTAGGAAAACCCATAGTAATCCTCATTGATCATGGATCTGCTTTCACTTCCAAAGAGTGGAAGCCATGGATAGCACACTGTGGCATTAATCACATTCTTACATCAATCAGAAACCCTTAATCCAACCCTTGTGAGAGAGTGATGAAGGAAATTAACCGGCTATATCGGACATACATACCTGATAATCACAGGGGTTGGGTAAACAGTCACCAAAAGATAATAAATTACATAAATAATACCATCAGTGAGTCCACCAGATTTACTCCAGCATGACTCATTTCGGAAGGCTGGGCCCAATGTTAGTCAAAACACCACTGGCAATTGACCAGAAAAAAATTAACAGAAAAAGAGACCAAGATAAGGCTTGTGTGTGTTTAAACCAAATGGCCAAGCTGCGGGATCAGCAAGGAAACCCTCATCCACATGCATTTCAGGTAGGGGATTGAGTTTTGGTATGAGTACCCAGAGCCAGCAATGTAACCAACAAACAATTCAAAAAATTTTTTCCCCTATATCAAGGACCTACCCCAGATTCAGAGCAAATGTGATAATAATGCCTTTGCTTTAACTAATAATGGGTTGAATAAAGGCACCTTTAATGCAAGGAGTCTCAAACCATATCATGAAATACCTCCAGATCCAGGGGAAGTCTAAATTATTTTCAGAATGTGAGACCCTTTGTGTATGATGCCATATAATTGAAATATATATTGATTGTGTGATTGGACTGTCGATATACAAATCTTGTCTAAGGACTATTATCTAATAGTAACTAAATAAAGTAAGAAGACTAAAGTTAGTAGAATGAGGGATATAAGAAAGAATTGCAATTTCAGCAGAGTAATAAATTTAGAAGAAACTAAAGGCTTGCAGTTACCATTCCAATAATCATATAATAAACCTTGGTCAGCAAACCCTTGGTCAGCCTCTATTGTCACTGGACACCAAAGGAAAATGTTTTTTTTGTTGTTTTTTCCCCCAAGTCAAAGGATATGAAGCTGGAAATTTAGTACATATTTCTGCTTCACCTAGTGCCAATGTCATCAGCACTAGTCTGGGTTTGAACCCAATCCTTATTAACTGACACCCATCTCATATTAGGTGGTAGTATATTTTAAGCAATATTATAATTGTTTATATTTCATTAATCCTATTTTATAATTAAAACTAACCTTTTTATATTAGTTTATTTATTCTATATTTATAAAAATGTATATTGTGTTTATTTTATTAAATTGGCATTTATAGGTAATTGAATCCTAGATATCTATAAAATGTTACAAATATTTTAAATTCTTCATTAAAGTTCATTTTTCTTAAATTAATCAGTTGGTAACATTTTATATTTATTTTTTGATAAATGTACATTAAAGCATCAATTATATTTTGTAAATTTCTATTTAAGTTTATGTCAAATATCAGTTTGAAAGTCATTGTACCAAATTCCTAAAAATTTTCTGAATAAAATCTACATTTTTGTTAATCTAAACCTTAATTAAATAGATTTTGTTAGTACAATGACTGATAAACTTAATATGCTTATTGTTTTTTTAATTAGCAAATCAACCCTTAGGGCATGTTCATGCAGAATTATAGATTTCCCTCCCAAGCAGGCACCAATCTGAGAGAAACAGTTAGAGCGATTGCAATTGGCAGTTGTCACTGTAGATTCAATCCTCTAGATAAAGATCAGAACACATAAATATAGAAAAATTTGATAAGAATTAAATTTTTATTGAGTTTACTGGAGAGAAGTGATTAATCTATATATACATCGTGCCTAAAGAAATGACGGGGTGAAAAGGTCAGTCATTTGCTTCTCAGAGGTCTGTTCCACCAACTCATCCATGCCTTTCCAGTGCTTAAACATTTAGCCGGAGACTGCCTGTGTTGAGGAAGCCTGCGAATAATCTGACTGTATAAATGCCTGTTTACAGCTATGGAATGCCTACTGATTGATTCTGAGGTAATGTCCAATTTGCAGCAAGCCATTGATTCCATTTTACCTTGTTTTCCAAATCAATACTAATGTATATTTTATATATCTATGTGATGTTTATACGGCTTGGTTTAAATGCGCCTTTTAATTTTATTAAATTTAAAATATCAATTCTTATAAAATCTTACATTATTTTGATGCGGCAAATTAAATTAATTTTGTTGGTTGATTTAGAATATTTGATTTACTGAAATTTCCAAGCACGAAATTGAATGAGCTATTAACTTTAAATTCTCTCCCTCTTAATTTTCCAGTTAAAATCATTACAGCACACTTACTTCCCATAAATTAATTAATAGAAAGCTTGTCTAGTTTTGTACCTTTTATATTATAAATTCATTTTAAATTTATTTATGATTGAAATTATTTTAAAAAATCTTATTATTACTTCCAATTTAAAATTGCTCTCATAATTAAATCGATTAGCTAAACCTATTACAATTTCTGTAAAATGTATACTTTGAAAGAAAATTATTGATAGCACATTTATCATAGAATTTTATCAGTATATATTTCATACACATATTTTATTTGTCAGAAAATATTAAAATCATGATTTACAATTTATTATGATATATATTTAAAATTTCCCAGAAGTGAATTTGATATTTAATGCTCCGTCTATGTTAATTAAAAGACAGTCTTATTTTGTAATGTTTGATAAACTATTTAATAACTTATTAATAAAAGTGTGGAAAACAATTTATATTTTATTTTTAATTCTTGCCTTCTTTTTATAATATAATTTATAATTCATTCATTGTTGGCCTAAGGCTTCGGGGACTTCCTTTCATGTCAGGGAGCTGATTATTTTAATCAGGATTTAAGTTATAATTTTGTTAGTGATACATTATCTACCTATATACATTTAAGGCATTATGCATTTATAGCTACAGCTACTCATTTATTATTTTCTTTGCTACTTACTCATCAGGACCTTCGGAAATTTAACTATGACCAGTCCAATCTTTCACACTCCCTCAAAGTAGACATAGTTCATACCAAGGGATCATTTTTGGGCATTGCCATTTAAAATGTGTATGGAAGTCCAGCACATCGAAAATATTTTATTATTATTTAGAGACATGCTTTGGCTAGAGGGCCAACATTTCTCTTATCTACCTGCACATATCAGGAATTTCCTTTAGCAAAGCCACCCAGAGTTTCATAACAGACCTCATTTATTTTTTTTGTAATCTATAATAGCATATTGCCTTCTTTATCATTTTATATCTTTATTTAGCAAACCTGAAATGCTCTCTGCCATGATGGCACGTTCTTCACAAACAAATTTGGTAATTAGTGCAATCTGACTGTATAATTGTCAATTATTTATTTAAGAACTATTTTGCTTCCCACACTCATTATATCAAATGATTTTAAACGTAATAATGTTTTAAATGCACATCTTTCATATCTTGTAATATATATAAACAGAATTATTTGTAATATCTTGAAGAGGGCTAATAATCTTTTATTGCTGATTGGTTTTTGGCCGACCAATTAACAAACTTTTACATTCTTTGTCAAAGCCACATCAAAATGAATTAAAGAAAATAACCAAGTGTATAAACAAAGACTACTTACTTATTTTGTACTAAATTCCTTAATAAATTCCTATAGTATTGTTATGTTAAATAAGCTTGGTTTGTCATCACTCCCAATCTCTAAGATTAATTACTCTATTTATTTAAATATTTCTTTGATTTAAATTCAATTCTTTGTAGTGTTGCCATAGGGAATTATCAGTATTATGGTTCAAACCATTGGTAATCGATCAAATCATGTCTGTACCATTCTGCAATCGTCAGAATCCATTAAATCATTGATTTTTCATATAAACCCTTTATTGTTTTGAGTCTCTATGTGAACCATGACCTCCAGCTGGGACGGAATAAAACCAAGCACTGCTAGTGTCATCACAAATGTTATCCATTAGTCAGAGAGGCAATAGTTTAGGCAAATAGGTCAGGATTCATCCTTGTCCTGACATATGTATCTTGTGCATGGTTGGATTCAAGGTACTTTTGCTTGGATTATTGGTCTTGTTGAATGAATACACGATATTGACCGGCACAATATATATATATTAAAAATAATTCAATAAAAAATTATTTAATAAGGCAACTTTTTAAATAATATTATGTTTAATAAATCTCAACAACCCAGATTTCGCTTCTGTATTGGAGCCTTATCAAGATGTAAATACACAGTTATATTATAATTCTTTCTATTTTACAGCAACTCCATCTACAGGATTCATTTTACATTACAATATTAAAGCTAAAATAATCTATTTTTTATTTATTACATACATAAATAACTATACATAATATTTACATATAAATTATAATCCTGTATTTACATTATATAATCACATATTTATATTTTAATATTATTTATATATTTCCTAATTTTTCTCTTTTTTACATATTATAACTATATTTAATATTTTAAACTTAACATAATTAGAATGATAATTATCTATATAAATATATACATATAATTTACCTATAATTATACTTAACTAAATTTTCCAGCTATCTAATAACACCCATTTTCCAGCCAATTTTACAGGACCTTTAACTATATTCATACATTTTTCAAAATTTTCTTGTATATACATATCCTCTCACTATACTTCTTTACATATTTAATTACTTGAATGTTTTTTTCACTATTTATTCTATGTCCAGTATTTAAAAAAATGTCAATACATGATTATAATGTATAAGTAAATATTATGTATAATTATTTATGCATAATTATTTATGTATGTAATAAATAGGAAATAGATTATTTTAGCTTTAATATTATAATATAAAGTGAAGCCTGTAGATGGAATTGCTGTAAAATAGAAAGAATTATAATATAACTTTGTGTATTTACATCTTGATAAGGCTCCAATATAGAAGCAAAATCCAGGTTGATGAGGTTTATTAAACATAATATTATTTAAAAAGTTGTCTTATTAAATCATTTTTTATTGAATTATTTTTAATATATTACATTGCAAAGACAACATTATGAACAAGTTTTAATTTAAAATTTGATCATTTTTGATATATATATTCTAACCCAGTATTTTTATTAGTTTAGTTTATTTGCACTTGTTGTTAAGGCAACCAAAATAAAGCAACATATCCATTAATTTTCCAATATGATCTAAAATACCTTTCATATAATACAATTGTACATTCAATTCTAACAAGTTTTAATTTAAAATTTGATCATTTTTGATATATATATTCTAACCCAGTATTTTTATTAGTTTAGTTTATTTGCACTTGTTGTTAAGGCAACCAAAATAAAGCAACATATCGATTAATTTTCCAATATGATCTAAAATACATTTCATATAATACAATTGTACATTCAATTCTCTTAAGCCATGCCACGATTGTAATAACAACAATAATTGATCACTTATTAATTTAAAGAATAATTATAATAATGTTAATCTCAGGGTTCTTTGTTTCATGTAAGGAAATGCTCGGCAGTATTGTGTTGTCGCATATGACTGGCATTCTGGTCGGCTATAGGAAACATTTATTTTACTTAAATTCAATGTGTCTTCATCTCTCATATCAACTGCTATATTATTTAAAGAGATGATAATTCTATTCAATAATGATGTATAATTTTGAATAACACAGCCTTTTTTTTTTCAGAATCTCAGTCAGAATAATAAAAAGACAAGGGTGCTTTTTGTGTCCTTCCATAATCCATGACAACACAATAATATAACTAAGATTTATTACTTAGACAATTTAACTAAATGGGAATGGAATAATGTGCAACCAAAGTTAATGGTTTGGGAATAAATTCATTTTTTTTTTTTTTTTTTTTACACAAAGGTGAATGTTTAGTCTTAAGTTTTCAACTCCATAAATAATTATCATTAAACTAAAATATAATGACATATTCCGATCCGCTTAACTTTATTTATCTGGTATATTAAGTTTTTAAGAATTTGGAATGATTTCGGACTCAAGAAAAGGTTTTGCAAATATTGTGCAAACACTTATTTTTAGCATATAAAAACAAAAAATGAATCTACAACAAATTTTAACAAGACTATAATTTATTATTATCACAAAAAAAATATATGAACATTTATTCAATAATCCCATAGTAATACAAAAATATAAAATATAACTGACATTAATCTGTATACTCTTTTGGTTATGGACTAGAGGTTACTACTTCTCCTGTATGCAATCATATGGATTGATTAACTAAAAGTACATTTCATTACCAATACATTGTTTATTAAATTTTGGTAACCTTGTAGAAGCTTTTATTCAAAATTATTGACTAACTATTTTTTTTTTTTTTTTTTTTTTTTTTTAAAAATGATTAATCCAATCATATGCAATACGCAAAATATTAAATTTATTTCTAATACATTTACTTTATTTATGGTCTTTAATGGGATAACCTATTCTAATTATAGGCCAGTTATCAGAAGTTACACTTACCATCTTACATTTAACTTAATGCTAACTTAAGTTATGATACAAATTTTATTCATACGTATACTTTTGAAATATGAGTATTATTTAATTACTAACCAGAATTAAATATTGCATTTGAATATTCCTTCAGTAAATAAGCGTTTTAAATTACGCATTTTAATTACTTTCTCCATTGATTTACTTGTCAAATACTAGCAATATTTAGCAGCACAATACAGATATTGATCTTAGTTACTAACGCACTATTTATACTAAAGTGGATCTTGAGGAACTAACACCTCCAATATAACCTTTATCTTGCCCGAACTTTCAAAATTAAGCACAATAATCAACACCTTCCATGGTGGAGCTATCTTTATTTTCACATGAGGAATATGGAATAACCACGAAGGTCTGTAAAGTAATCTACTACATTAAAATATTTTGGTGGTTTCTTGCCTCTTACTTAAGCATACAATGAACACACACCAAATACAATCCTCTCCTGGGATTTAAACGAATGAAGCATACTAAATGCTAGATAAATTCTTGATCGTCCTATCTATGAGAATCGAACACTTGGGCTATAAACATACCCGAACATTATATTTAAAATCTTCCTCTCATGGAAAACAAAGCTTTTGGGGAGATCATTTTTCATCCCACAAAATAAATACATTATAATTATTACCTATGCGAATATTAAGCATATACCAATGCTATATCTGGGCAGGATAAGTAAATACACTGATTATAATAAACTTATGTTACCGTGTATACTTTGATCAACATCTGAAATCAATGGACATCATAGAATAAAAGTATAATAATTTTAATTTTAATAAAGGAACATTCAAAAATAGTTGGTAGCATAATATCTTAAACTAAATAAAGTGGATGTGTTATTTAAGAATAATTAGGAATAAATTCCTCAATTAATACAGTATAAATTCGTTTAAAACTTTAAAAGAAATATTTTGTTATAGTTTTTTTTTTTAGTTACTTCTGATAATTTTAATATTTATTTTACCTTAAATATCTAAATATTTTTCTTTTGTATCTAACATAAAATTTACAATTGTATGTAATAATTAAAACATATTTTATAGATTTTTTCTTTCTTGTTAAATATCAACTTAACCTATAATAATTATATTAAAACATAGCTTTATCATTACAAGGCTATTAAATATCACTTGACCATACAGACTTTAACCTATGTGATATAACAAAAAAATACATATCATTTATAACTTAGTTTTAAAAATCATTAATTAACAAGTGCATATTCTCATTGAAAATGTTTTTCTGTTGAGAATTAGGTGAAGAGCTTTATCCATGTATTTCATGAAGAAGTTTAAAAAAATAAGATGTATTATTTCCTTTAAATAAAAGTTTTCTGTTATTTTGGCTTTAATAAATTAGGTAAAGAAAATATAGCAGAATTGAAGATTAATTCTTACTTGAATTAAACTACTACAATTTTGATAATAAAAAAAATAGACTTCTAATATAGCGAATATTTGACTATAGATGATAAACATACACAAAATTTTTTTTATTGACATAGTATACTTATTAGCTACTTACTTATGGCAAAAATCTATTTTAGGATTATTATTATAATAACTGTATTTCTGTATAGGAGGTTTTAATACCAATGATGTGTAATATAATATATCATTTATTTTTATCATTAAGTCTAAGATATTTGGTTTTGTTCATACTTTAGGAATTATAAATTTTTTTAAGTATTCCGTAAGAATTCCCCTATATAACTTTCTATATTTACTCTAGAAAGTTTATATATTTTTTTTTAAAAAAATATACAGGTGTAATTTAATCTTATTTATCATATTATTATTTCAGACAATTCTTGGTGAATAAAACATATTTTAACGTATGTAACTACATTACTTGTAAAGGCAGACAATATTGAGAAAGAGGAAAATTTTCTAGTTGATTTTCCTTGGTTTCAAAATATTTCTTTCAATTATTTTTTTTCTTTTATACAAAAAATATCAATAAATAATAAAGTTAATAAATAATTATTTTCCTTGAAATCATTTATCTTTAATTTAACATAATAACACTTTTTGATTCCCTTAGTTAATTTGTCATTTTTGAATTTAAAATAAATTTTAAGTATAAAAGGTCTTTAAATAGGTAGTAAATCAGGATATCTTATAAAAAATTTAGACACATTATATTATTAAAATTTTACTTTGATCATTTTTTTAAATAAAATAAAAATTAGTAAAATTTACTTTTTCTTGAAATAAAATATCTTTTTTTTTTTAAAAAAAGTTTGATTATGAAATTGGTTGTTTCGTTTTTTTTTTTTTTTTTTATCTTAAAAATAATCATTTGATTATAAAAAAAAGAAAGAAAATATTAAATATATAGTTTTAGTTTATTTACCTAGTTAAAATAATTTGAAATATAAAAAAAATAATAATAAATACATTAAATTTAAATAGTGATTATAATTCTTTAAACATTATTTTTTTTTTTTTTTTATTTTTTTTTTTTAAAAAGAAATTAAGAAGTTATTGTGTTATGATAAGAATATACTCCTCTCTACCATAAATAATTATTTTAGTTTTATAATATTAATTTGTCTAATTATTAATATCTAATTAAATTATTCATGTTTCTCTTTAAAAATGCATTGAGTTATTAAATCTATTAGTTATTACCAAAACATGAAGTGAGTGAATAATACTTTATTAATCAATTATTACTATTGTTATTTTATTTTTTATTTTTTAAAGAATAATTTTTTTGAAAAGTAAAGTTTAGTTTTTTTTTTTTTTTTAGATATATATATATATATTGATATGTGGGAGTATCAGTTATATTTTCATATCAAAAGAAAAGTGTCAGATGTTAGCAGAAAATAATCAACACAAGTAGTAAACTGGAAATGCTTCCTACCTTCAAAGGATTTTTTTTAATGCAATCTCTTGGTTTATAGTCTAAAGCACTACAGTATATATTTATGATTTAAGGAAAGAAATCTGACAACTTTTTACATATTCTTTAGTAAAGACAGACTGTTCCACTGATTTACATGTTACATATTGTAATGGAATGAGTCTAGAATCATAATATTGATATGTGTTTCATGCCTCAATGATTGGCTGCACTATATGAAATTGAATGAGCTTTTATCTAGTATGAAAATATGTTAACTAGGTTATCACAATGAATAACAGAGTATATCTTTGATGACAGTTTTGATTGTCCCAGCAATCTTCTTCAGAACTATGACAAACACAATACAAATACATGAATACAAAAATACATGAACATATAATTTTACATTATATATATACATATACTATCCCATAATCAGTATTTATATATCCACATATATCTTTATATACCTCTCTATGTAATTATTAACTTTTTATACATTATTAATTGATAAATATAGAATATGATAAGAGTAAAATGTATAACCCTTTAGAACCGAAAATCGCTTTTTTCTGCAAAAAAAAAGTTTGCAATTTCGACCACAATAGCATGCAAACCGTATACGTCACAGTTACGCATCTTTTTTTTCTCTCCGCCATTTTTCTATCTTTTTGTACATCTAAAAATGTTTTCTGTGCGATGAAAATTAGATTTTTTATAGCAATTTTTGTAAAGTACGTTATTAAAATTTTATAATTTTTTTTTAACTTTCTAGATTTTATCAACGTATAAACAAAATAACAGCACAAATGGCTTCTTTCACCACTGAATGTAATTTTGATTGATTCTGACAAAGGCTTTTTTGTTTGTGTTTGATTCTGAGGTTTCGTCATATTTCACCATTAGCCATGAGTATTCAATTCCTGATCTATTTCATTTATTTTTTATACAAAATTATATATTTGCACTGAAAGCAATAGGTATGTTTCAGAGTGGAAGGCATTACCGAAGTGGGTTGGTCTATCACCCACTGAGTTGAATGCATTTTTTGGTATTATTTTTCATGTTTGTACTATATCACGCATACCAAAACTAAAATTTATTTGGTCTAAAAATAAATATTTACATTAACCGGTACTTGCTAACTTGTTAGAGTTATGACCCAAGATCGATTTTTTGGTATTCTAAATAATTTACAATGCCTCCCAATGCTGAATCAACAGACATCATCATCATCTCCCACTGATATATAATAATTGCTTGTAATTCCTTTGGGTTATTTATTTTATTTTATTTACTGTTTTTATTCATTTCATTGTAGATAAGTTTTTAATTACTTTGAAACATACTTTGCTATTATGGTCTCCTGTGAAATAATGCATAATTTAGCTCACTCTCATGATATTTCAATAATATAGTAATTATTTTTTACATCCATAACTTAGAATTTACTTTGTTTTTATTCATTTTATTTTAGAAACAAATTTTTAATTTATTTCGTCACATACTATGTTTTTATTCATTTCATTGTAGATAAGTTTTTAATTACTTTGAAGCATACTTTGCTATTATGGTCTCCTATGAAATAATGCATAATTTAGCTCGCCCTTTCTCCCATGATATTCCAATAATATAGTAAGTATTTTTTACACTCATAACTTAGAATTTACTATGTTTTTATTCATTTTATTGTAGATAAGTTTTTAATTACTTTGAAGTACTTTGCTATTATGGTCTCCTATGAAATAATGCATAATTTAGCTCGCCCTTTTTCCCATGATATTCCAATAATATAGTAAGAATTTTTTACACTCATATCTTACACTTTACTATGTTTTTATTCATTTCATTGTAGATAAGTTTTTAATTACTTTGAAGAATACTTTGCTATTATGGTCTCCTATGAAATAATGCAAAATTTAGCTCGCCCTTTCTCCCATGATATTCCAATAATATAGTGAAGTATTTTTTACACTCATAACTTAGAATTTACTATGTTTTTATTCATTTCATTGTAGATAAGTTTTTAATTACTTTGAAGCAAACTTTTCTATTATGGTCTCCAATGAAATAATGCATAATTTAGCTCACCCTTTCTCCCATGATATTCCAATAATATAGTAATTATTTTTTACCTCCATAACTTACACTTTACTAAAGTTATTACTGTTATTTTTTTTTGATCCACACTAAAACCTTGCATTTCTAATAGATATCCTGCATAGAGGGTCTAGAAAAACAACTGTTTGCAAAAATTGAACATATAGGCTGGTTAGTAAAAAAGTGAAACTGAAATTGTCACCTTTTGCCACATTACACCAACAAACTGTAACTCAGGTAGGTCATGTTATATATTATTTTTTTCTGCATTTTATGACGAATATGATGAAGCTGTCTATGAAATTGTAATTTTAGGTTATACATTTCGAAATTGAGAGTTTGTGAACCAATATAAAAATAAAAATTTAAAAAATGTGAAAAATATCCTTTTTTTTTATTATTTGTGGTAATGATTACTTTATCAGCTTCATTACATTCTTTCATATTTGCACTTTATAAAAATGTATATATATATATATTTATTTATTGTAATAAATTAGACATTTCATTTAAAATTGTATGTCCTGTAATTTTTTTTGGGAATTCAAAATGGCCATTCAGGTCTCTAAGGAATAATGTATAAAGAGATAATAATTATATAGAGATGTAGATAAAGATATATGTGGATATATAAATAATAATTATGGGATAGTATTTATACATATATAATGTAAAATTATATGTTCATGTATTTTTGTATTCATGTATTTGTATTGTGTTTGTTATAGTTCTGGAGAAGATTGCTAAGGCAATCAAAAGTGTAAAAGCATTATATAAAATGGTATAAAGAGCATAGATGATTTAGTATTAAATGGATTTGGTAATGCAATAGGAAAGATAAATTTATATCTTTGATCTTTGTACCTATATATACCCCATATACATTGATTTTATTCCTAGGAGAAAAGGTTAAGAATCAAACTAAATATTAAATATATATCTAACTCACATCATCCATGCCATATTTCATTTCAATTATCCCGAGTTTTGAACTCATGGAGACTAGGCTATATACAGATAGGTGTCAACATGTGTAGGTGTTTAATGGTAGGTACAAATATAAACTTATGTGTAAATGGGCAAAAATATTTATGACTATATGAGAAGATATGACCAATTGAAAAGTTGACTATAAAAAAAACATACCAAGAGTTTTAATTTAACATTTAAATATATTTAATAACTATATTTACAGTGATTAATATTTTTAACAAAGAAAATTTATAACAAATTATAAAACATTTATTAGACATTTATGGTTATTGTTTGTTTATACTTGGTTCTAACTATTATTCCAAACCTCGATCCAGTCCCTATTAACATAAATGAAATTTATATTATGTTTAGAATTACTACAATCACCTTTACTTTCTATATTTTTACTTGAAACTCATAATTCATTTTATATTAATTAACTTTGTATATTAGATTTCTATCTGTCATCAAGGTGATATAGGATTCCCCTGTTATGTACAGTAGTCATGCTATAGACAAGAAATACCATTTATGATAGAAATAATTAATCAAATATATTGAAAACATTTAACATGACTATTAGTATAAACAAACAAAGAAAAATATATATGGTGCAAGTGTATAAATGTTTGGACTAAATATGTATTAGGTAAAGTCTTATCTTTCCCCTCTGATGATGAGCGATTGATTGTATACTAATCTGATCATCATCAGAGGGGCTTTTTGTCTCAATTGCATCTAATGGGTGTGAATTCGGTGGATTCATTCATGCTCCAATTAATATATTTGACTACCTACTGTGTGTACTTTCCCAAGCTTTATGCTTGTCTCCTAAGTAGATTCTAAACAAAAATCCAAGTTCCTGCATTACATGTTCAGAAATAAGCACATGTTTTATCTGTTGTTTTTGTACATTTCTGGTTTCCCTCTTTTTTTAAAATGGAGGGTGTCTTATACTTTAATAGTAAATTTAGTATTAGCTTGAAGTTTAGGGTAAGCAGCTACAAATTTTGTGAAGAAATCATAAGGTACTAGCAAATATTTTTGCTTATTAAATAATGGTAATGGACCATAAAAGTTCACAGCTAAGATATCATATTTTAGTTAAATAACAAAATAATAGTGGGTGTTTAAATGCTCTCAATCATAACTGTTATGTTATATTAAATTTTATAAATTTAACTGCAGCTTTAATTTTTTACCTATAAAATTATATTTGTATTATAGTACTATACTGAAACGCACAGCCTATATGAAACAATATGAATTAAAAATTTTAAAATATTTATAATAGCTAATCTCTGACATTGTGAATTTTAGAACTGTAAGACTCACAAAACTGGTTTTGGTATTTTTTTGTCATCAGAACTGTCAGTTATTTAAAGTACTAACACATTTTGGACATTTTCTAGAAATATTACATACATACAAAATTTATAAATATTTTTATTTATATCAAAAACATAGTTTTAACAAAGAAGTCTGTTTGGATTATGATTATTTATAGTATAACAATTTATGAGGTTTACTACTCCTGCATAGATTTAAAGATTTAATATATATATGATTATGTGTGTATGTGTAAAAGCTTTTATTGATACATTTTAATTACTTCTCAGTTTTATTCTATACATTTTGTTTCGTTTCAAAAGTTTAATTTGCGTTAATTTTACATTTCTTTTTGTATGTCAGATTCTATTATTTATTTGCTCTGTCTTGTCTTAATGTTTCTTTTATGTTCTATTAAGTTTCATATTAAATTATATCCTCTTAAAAGTGAAGTCAGAATCAGTTAACATTTCTTTTCCATCAGCTGTCTTCAGTTAATTTTACTTAGGTAATTCTCGTTTCTTTTCATTTTCTTTGTAAATTTAACTTTCCTTTATAATTGTAATGTGAATCTTTTTAAATTTTAAATGACAATTCATTAAAGTTTATAAAAATCATTAAGGATAATGTTTTAAGTATATATAATAAACAGATTGAAAATTTGTATAGTATCATAATTTTATAAGCCTAAGGCAGAATTGCTTTTAATGCTTATGGTTTATTATGATTATCATTAGACCAGAAATTGTTTTTAATACACTAAAGATAATGTAGTATGCATATATACTTTTTTGTTTATTTCATATAAACAACCTATTATTCATTTTAATAAAAAGATTATTTCTAAGCAATCAAAGTGATATGCAAATTTATTTTAAAAAATTAACTGAAATGAATAATTCTAGAAGGAATTAAATTTTAAATAAAATTAGTTTTTTTTCTTACTCAATCAGACTGGATTCTTTCTTTATTCAGATCAATCAAACCTTCACTATGTTTCATGAATAGAAATAAAAGAAAAGATCTAACATGGCTTATTGGATATTACTTCAAATAACTCCAGTGAAAATACAGATTAATGGCAACTTCAGATAGCAAGATTGAAGCTTGTGAAAATATATTATAATCCCATATGAACTATTTAATATTTACCAGAAAGAAAAAATAATGACAACTATTTTGTTTTGTAAGTTTTATATTTAAAAAACTACTTGAACTTTATCTTAATTATTTTGAGTTTATATTTAACATTTATAATCCAGATATTATGTATAAAAATTGTCACTTTTGAAAAGGAAAGAGAGAAAAAATGCTCTGTTATTAGATATGTTATTGAAGTAAATAATATTGAAACAACTTCTTTTTATTACCTGTCAAATATATTGAAATAAACAAATTATTATTTAAAAAAAAAAGAGTAAAAAATAATGATAAAATGTAAAATGCAATGCTCACGATGAATTGTCCAAGTCTTAAATAATTGTAATTATATCCATCATTTATTTATTTATAGTTAACCCTATATTTGATTACTGAGAATTAGATTTTATGTAGATGAATTATATTATATATGCGCAGTTGTTTGTTTAATGTCAAACAGTATATGTATATTCACATCCATATGGGAAAATACATTTCTATCTAGTTTTGATGAATTAAAGACTGGTCTCTGAATGAGCCATCCTTGTATAAGTTGTAGCTGTACTTGATAAGGGTTAGGGCCTAAAAGATCACCCTCACAGTTAGGTAAAGATGTTTTATTGAATTAGAGTAGTCCCAAAAGACCACTCCTTATAGTTGTTGTCATACAAAGATAATAGTTGAGCTTTATATGAATTAGGATTAGGATCTAAAAGAAGACCATTCCTCATAATTATTGTTATAAAGATAGTATTGATATCTTTTATATATAAAATATGGGTATGTTGATACTTGGAAATATGAGACAGAGAAATGTTTTATAGTTATGATTTTTATATGTAGAATTGTGTTTTAAGTTTATTGAAGTCAAGTTCAACATATGATTAATGAATTCTATTATATATTAATACTATAATGTAAATGAAGATTAAAATCAAATTTAGTAATAAAATCTTGGACATAATGTATAAAAAGATTAAACACATTTTGTTAGAAGAAAATTAAATCATATATTATTTAAAAATATTTCAAATTGTGTTAACTTTTTTACAAGTAAGACTGTACATTTTATATGTATCTATCAAAAATAATTTGTGTTCTCCTTGATCTAGCATGATATTGCAAATAGACTGTATAATGATCATCATTGTATTATTAAATAAAATAATGTTTTATATGTATATGTGTTGATTTATTTCCTGATGCTTAAAATCAGATGATGCCTGTGTAACTTATGTAAATAAACAGAGAAAAATGTAAATAGTGGAAAGATGTTAGTCTGACCATTACAATATATTGTAACAGTCAGAAAACATGTGACTCATAAACATAGTGCAGAATTCGACCACCATACAGAACAGCAGCACCATCGAGGTAGCGAAGCCACCCGTGCTACTGAGTTCGAACATAGTTTATCGGTTCCACAATACAATCCACGAAACAACGCATCTGATGTGACATTAGGAAATATTTCCTTAGGCATGGTGGTCAGGGATATGCAAGAGATTCATGATTTTATTCTCGAGTTAGCCAATAATCAAACTAATATTAATTAAACATTCATATTTACATAATGAGGAAATATTATATAGAATGGGTATCGAATAAATGAAATGTAACTGCAGACATATAGTTTAAAATTATTTATTCACACCTTTTAATAAAATCATTTACTAATAATATTTTAAGGATTCAAAGCTTCAGTAGCAGGATTTGCGACATGATTATATTTTAAAGAATACCTCTATTTATTTAGACATTATTTTATATTGAAGACTTCAGTAGCGGTATTTCCGATACTGTAATGTTTACAAAGGAATACATATATTTGTTTAGACATTATTTTATCTTGAGGACTCAGTAGTGGTATTTCCGATACTATAATGTTTACAAAGGGAATTCACTTATTTGAAGGCGTAATCTAGCTACCTAAAATTCTCGAGTAAGTATTTCTAATGCATGCCTGGAGGGATTTATACCTTTGCAATGCAAGAGTCTAAAGTAAGATTTAAGAGTAGTGGCGGACATATATTTATTTAATTAAAATATTTATTTTATGACTAAGGGCAAACATTTATTTGAGAGTGAATTACGAAGATAATGCAGAGGTGGAGTGATATATAGAATAATAGACTTGAGTAAAGGAACACGTGGTACGCTTTAGAAAGGCGATATGGAATGGCAGTATATTGAAACTGCAATGCCACGAATGAGTTTATAAGACTGTCAGGCTGGTCTCTGCCTCGGCCCAATGAAGTAAGGTGTCACATAAGCATAACCAGGGACAAGCAGTCCATGTCGCAGTTTGCCGGCTGGCTGCATGACATTGTCAAATCCTACGGGAGCACCCATTATGCCTGCTTGTGTAGGATGACTGGAGTTAATTTCAACCCTGAAGAATCCGGAAATTTCACCGGCAGAATGGGTCATCGTGTCTTTAAAATGTAACACATGTATACTGTATAAACGATTATGATGAGATTTAAGTAGATTTCTGACTCGGCCCTACATTATCAACATTTACTAAAGAAAGTTGGTGACTCTCAAAAAAATGTAATTTTCTGGAATTATTCATGATGATTTAATAAATACAAAACATATATAAATTGGGAATTATTATAACTAATACATCAGTCATTTGCGAAGTAGTAGACCCCTGCATTACAATAAATGATGCACTGAATGCGTGTCGATTTATATGAAAGTTAAGTTATTTAGGAAAGTACGTATTAATGAAAATGTGACACGCATTCACTGTTTCAAACGATCATAGATTTAAACTTTGAAAATAGAGACAATTGTGAGCATGCAATAATTAAATAATAAATATAGATAAAAGTGTAGATTATAGAAATACACACCCAAGAAAGATAGAGTGAGGTAATCTAGATTATTAGAGACATTTACACATTACATTAATTATTCAATTTTAGTTATACAAATGATAGTTTTTACATTTTATAATTTAGATAAGTAATATGAAGAAGAGCTATAGCATGTTATTAGAGTACTCTAGAGTTTGAACACAGACAGGTACCTGTTTTATAAGAAGTTTTCTGATTCCATTAGTTTAGCAGCAAAAAGTTCATGAGTGGCAATTCTTTCTTGTATTTAGATATTTCATTTACTTTCACAGCAGCAGCAGCTTTCTCATTCATTTCAGGCAGCAGATCTTCATGGTCAATTTATGATGGGCAATGGAAAGTTCGTCATCCGATAGGCCATCTCCCAATGAAGAATAATCTAGGTGCTTTACTCAGTCATACCTTGGCAGGAACAAATTATTTTTATATTTTTGGAGACTCAGTGATCGAGAGCAAAGCTAAAGTTTAAGTGAATGTCTCCAGCAAGTCTAAGATGGCCTCTTTTTTTATCTTGATCTTTCACATTTTGTTAAGGTATTTTAGGTTCTACTTAATCTGCCCTGAGGATAATCAATGCATTTTGTTGGTTTTAATTAAAGAAAGCTGCCGTTCTATTGTTTACATTTTACATTTACTAATTACATTTTGGGGAATTTTTCTTTAATTAATCTATTATCTATCACTGACCGATGCTTTTAAATTTCAAAGACAAAAAGGGAACATAAGATTATTTTAACTTTTAATTAAATATTACATCAGATTTTTTTAGAATTATTATTAAACGAAATTTAAACAAAACAATAAATATGAACTTTATAATCCAAAATAAATGATTAAAATTATACAAAATTATATAACTAAAAGAAATCTAAATTATACTATTTTATCCCTATTTATTGCCTTTAATTTGAGATCGAAATGTGTGCATGTTTATGCTGAATTCTACATATATTTATATATTTTTAATATTGCTACACACACAATTCGATACCAAAAGTTTAAATTTGGGCGGGATAGACCGGTCAGTGAGAGACGACAGAAAAAGGTGAAACTTAAGATTCGAATATGAATCTTACTGCTTCATTTCCCCGTACTTCCCGTGAACAATTAAGGAAAAACAAAAGAGGCAAAAAAGAAAAAAAAAATTTACATTACATAATTTAAAGACGAAAAAAAAAATTATTGTTTTTACAGATATTGAAATATAGAAAGCAGAGATTAGATGAAGCAACGAACAATTTATATACCCGGATCTAGAATTTATAGTTTAATTAAAATGGCCTAATTTGGCCGTGTCTGGTTAAAATCATAGTAATAATTAAACTGAATGTATATATTATAATGGGATGACCTATTTGGTAGCCTTAGTTGAGGCACCAAATATAACAGAATGGCATTTAATCATTCCAGTTGATATACCAAATATAATAGAATCGATTATATTTAATGCTTGGAAATCATTAACTTAATGTTTCATAGTTAGGTTCGCCAAATATAACAAAATGGGTTATATTTAAAATCTAAGTTGTATATATGGGGATGATTAAATTCCCTAGAAAGAGGATATGCATTTCACTACAATCAGACTTTGGGTCTTCAGGTAGAATGCTAGAAATGAATCAATGAAATACTAAGTCCATGATTATATCTATCTTTTTTATGCTAGCTCAATAATCTTTAATAAGTTTAAATATAATTTAGACTAGTTCATCCATCTTTCATCCCTCTTTCAGTCACCATTATGCCATGATATTCAAGCTCATGGAGAATTTGCAATCAGCTCTCTTCAGGGAAAATCCAAAACAAGTTATTATTTATATGCCTTTATATAAGCATTAATTACAATTGATATTCATATGATATTTATAATACTAGCATATATATAATATAATTCAATAATGATTAGACAAAGAGATCAAGTTAATAAATCAATATTTAATAAATAATAAAAAATATAATATAATAGATAATAAAATATTAATAAACAAATACGGATGAATTTTATCATTTTAAAAATATTAATAAATAATATTTTTATTTTAATACCCTATGATAAAACTCAATACTATAATAAATTTTCAAAAATTAAAGAAAATAGTTTAAATTAACAGATTTATAAAAACAATATCTGGGTTCAAAAATTAATAATTTATGTAACTTATTAATTTATTTACCATTCTTATTTATATGTTTCATAATTACCAATATATAAGTACTACTTGCAATTGTATAACTTATATATTATATGTATTTTTGATAAATAAAGTACATTAAACTTTTACAATATTACGTAGTAAATACAATATAATCTTGTTTAAGATATCTGTCAAATAATAACTATTCTTTATATCCCTCATCTAATTTGATGAATTATGTCAAGCTTTCAATTAATTATATTTAATAATAAATATAATTTTCCTATTAAGATATAATGATGTGATGCCAAATTTGAAATAAAGATAATAATAATAATAAACATATTAAAATAATATAAGCATTATTATATATATATATATATAAATAAATAATAAAGAAAACTTATTTATAATAGAGTTGAGAGTTGATATTGAAGTCTATAGTTCATCATCCTAATGAAGATCTTTTACGAAGTATATTATTAATCCATTGGTATAATGATGATTTTATTTATCCTTAAACGATAAACTGTTAATAATATCCAATGATTTGATTAATGTGAAATAAAATAAGTATTCTTCGAATGTAGATGTTCTTAATCTTCATTTTTCTATTATCATTAGACGTTCTATATATTCAATATTTCAAAATATTTTAAAATAGCATGCAAGGTTGGTTTCAAAACCTTTACGATACAAAGCTGTTTTACTCAAAACACATTGTTTTATCCTATATATATATATATATATATAATTATCTTAAATTTATATATATCCGAAGAATCACGGAAGTATTAAAACAACGTAGTTTCCAAAAAACTTAAACAGACGTTCTTTTCTTTTATATTGCTATTCCTTTAAGACTTAATAGAAAATTAAAATATTTTCCTTGCAGATTTTTAATCCACAGATTATTTTAATTTGGAAAAGTTAATATTTAAATTCCAATCGTTGAACGGTAGTATTGATAAAAGAAAAAGTTATTTAAAGAGAAATGATTTTCTTTTCTTCTCCTTAAAAACAAAAGAACGAATCAATCTGCTCGTGTGTTATTACAAGTTCATGCTTAACTCAACTATCAATTGTTCCATTGACATTAAGATTTAATAATAAAATAAAAAAAATATAAGTATTTATTCTTAACTTCAAATCTGGCATTTTACTCAAAAGCTTAAGGTATGTATTATTTAAAACTCAAATGTATATATAAATAATATATATATATATATATATATATATATATATATATATATATATATACATAATAAAATAGTCAAATAAAAAATTATATTTATAAATAATTTCCTAAGAGATAAAACATGTTAGACCAATAATAACAACTGTAAGTTACTATTATATTTCCCCTTCCCTTGGGAAATTTAAAATTTTAATTTAAGTTAAAATTTTAAACACTTACAACTATTTTAGTATATTCTTATAGTTTAATTGCATTTATAGTTGGATTTTATGAAGGGTTGAATTTTTTTTTTTTACTGTTATATCTTCTTAATACTTGGGCTATCCTATTCTTTTGATAATGATCAAAATAAAATTAAGGACTTTGATGGTTAATTTTATATATATATATAAAATAAAAAAATAAAAAAAATAATGTGTTTCCTTCTTGGACAACACAAATATATTTACTAGCCTTATTCCTGCTTCTTTAAGACTTATGGATTTGAAAAGGACTAAATAAATACTAGAGTATTCATTTATTAATATGAATTGACTCTATTGTTTTTACTTATTTTAAGGCATTAAAGAATACCCTCACCAAAGCTAATGTTTTTAACTATACTTCTCTTTACATTGATCACTATTATTATTTTTTTTTTATACAACCGTATGGTTTACACTGCCCAATTCTTATCTTGATCTTCACCTTCTTTCTTTATAAAACATTATAAGCAGCCAAAATAAGGTTTTAAAATTCGTGAATTGTACGTACCACAAATCTCTCCTTCTTGGTTAATCCAAAATGCATTTGGACCTGCCTTTTTAACAATAGTATAAGGTCCTTCATATGTATTATAGAATTTATGGTATTTATTCTCCAATGGTTTACTGGGATGGAAAGTCTTTATCAAAACTTTATCTCCAACTTTAAATTCACAAATACATTTTTTTTTATTCTGACTTCTATTATTTGCCATTTTAACAAGTTGTTTATGAGCTTGTAAAATATCATTTTCTCCATTTATTTTAGGTTCATTAATAATAGGTTTATAATTTCTAAATAATATAGGTATAATTTGATGAAAGTGTAGTCGGATGGGTGAGAATCCAGTAGATTCATTTAAACTCCAATTGATATAGTCTACTACACGTTTTGTCTGCTTTACCCAACCCTTGTGCTCCTCTTCTAAATAGGTCCTAAACAAACGTCCAAGCTCCCGCATAATACGTTCCAATGGATTTGATTGTGGATTCCTAATAGAGATTAGCACATGTTTTATTTTTAATATATCTACCCATTTCTTCCATTCCTTAGATAGAAAAGGTGTACCATGATCAGTTAGTATGGTTTTCGGCTTTCCTATCATTGGAAATTGGAGAGTACTCAATACTTTGATTGTATGTTTAGCATTGGCTTGGGGTATCGGGTAAGCAGCAACATATTTGGAAAAGAGATCATAAGTGACTAATAAATATTTTTGTTTGTTGAATGGAGGCAAAGGCCCATAATAGTCAATTGCTAAGATCTCGTTTGGTCTTTCTGGAATGATAGAATTAATTGAATTAATATAATTTTGGTTTACTGACTTAGCTCTTAAGCAAATTAGACAATCCTGGAGTGATTTCAAGATGTCTTTATACATTTTTGGCCAGTAAAACCAATTCTTAAGGGTATGTTCTGTCTTATGAGCACCATAATGCCCGTATAGACAGTGTACGTGTTTTATGAGTGGGTCACGTAAAGACTTTGGTATTATTGTCCTCCACTCATCAACAGTATCATTCACTTTATATAGTAAGACCTGTTGTTCTAATTTAAAATGGTTAAGATCTTTAGGTGCATCCAAAACTTCCTCCCCTAATAAAACTTTTATAATTGGGTTTAATTCTGGGTCATTAAATTGTATCTCTGGTAAGTTTTCCAACTCGTTCTCTACATTACTATCAGCCATCACATTGACATTTGTAATGTAGGCATTGTCTACCATCAAATGATTTTGTTCTGACCTACATGGATTTCGACTAAGCACATCAGCAACGATATTCTCGGATCCTTTGCAATAATGCACAGTATAATTAAATTCCTGTAGTAGTAAACTCCATCTAACTAGATGACTATTAGTCAGATAACTGTGATTCAGGAATTCAAAGCTTTTGTGATCAGTGATCACTATCACCTCTGATCCGAGTAGCATTTGTCAAAATTTTTGGAAAGCCCAGACTATTGCTAGTGCTTCCTTCTCTGTAACCATGTAATTTATTTCTGGACCTTTCAAGAGCCGGCTAATAAAGTAGAGGACACCTGGTTGGCCATCCTCTTGGATTTGGGACAGTGTTACCCCTAATACAAAACCACTACTATCTGTTTGAATAATGAATGGTTTATTAAAATCAGGGAAAGCTAACATAGTTAACTTTAAAAACCCTGTTTTAATATTCTCAAATGCACAGTCTTGTTCTTCAGTCCATTTCCAACGTTCATCTTTTCTAATCAATTTTAGCAACGGTTCCATGTGGTCTGAGAACTTCTGATAGAAACAGTTGTAAAAATTACATAGGCCTAAAAATGATCTAATTTGTTTTCGAGTAGATGGTTTAGGAAAGTTTTGAATGGCAGAGATCTTCTCTGGATGAGTGAGGTCTTATCCCATTGCAACCAACAATATGACCTAAGAAAACAACTTGGTTGGAAACTAAAGTACTCTTCTTGAAGTTAATTTTTATACCTTTCAGAAAACACTCTTTAAAAAATATAGATAAATGTTGAAGGTGTTCTTCAACTGTGGTGGATGCAATAATTACATCATCCACATAAATAATTATGATTTGTTTTACCTCAGGAGATAAAGTCTTATCCAAACACCCGATTAGACCTGCACCACTATTTATCAATCCAAATGGCATCCTATTAAATTGGTATTAAAACCCTCATAATGAAAAGCAGTATATTGGCAATCTTCTGGATGAAGTTCAATCTGCCAATAGCTGAAGGTTAAATCAAAAGTGGAAAATACCTTCTTGTTTCCAAATTTCATGAATAATTCATGTATGGGTGGTGGTATATTTCTGTCTGGGACAGTAATTTTATTTAGTTGTCTAGCATCTAAACAAAATCTCATCGACCCATCTTTCTTCTTCACAGTTACTACTGGATTACAGTAAGGTGAAGAGCATTTGGAAATGATTTCCCAATCCAGCATTTTATTAATTTGCTTAGATATATCTTCCCGATATTGGTATGGAATAGGATACGATTTAGATTGAAATGGTTGATCATGAATTAATCTAATTCTCTATTGGAATCCCTTTATCACACCTGGTATATCTGAGAAAATAGAATTAAATTCTCTTATAACAAATCGTAATTTTAATATATCATCACTTCCAAGCAAGTTGGATTCTGCGAGTTTACTCTCTAAAAGTGTTTCTGGAATGCTACATGTTATACAGTCAACTTCAATTTGATCATATCTTGGAAGCAATGTCATCTCCAAGACTTCATCATTAATTTTAACTGTTTTATTACAGAAATCAATTACACAAGTGTTCAAATGTGGAAGTCTGCCCCTAAAATAACATTGTGAATCAAACCATTCAAAATTAAAAATACATGATAGAGAGTTGTTTGGCCAATTTTAATCTCAATCCAAATTTGTTTTTGGATTAATTTAGCTTTTCTGCTGTTATCCATGGTAACCTGCATAGATTTTAGTGGTAATATTTTGATGTTAGGATTTATTACTAAAATCTCTTGATAAAATTTCTCTGATATCACTGCAATTTGGCTACCAGAATCTAATAATGCTTTAACCAGCAAGCTCTCAAACAAAACTTCTATCATAGGGCAACTTTGTAAAACAAAATTTGGTGTTTTATCTTCCCATGAACACATCATGTTAGTGATTTCTTGTGTAAAAGATTGATTCAAATTCCTCATTGGGTATTTGGTTTCTTGAGGTGAGGAACATTTCCTCAAGTACCCTTTTAGTTTGTTTTATGTGAAACTATAGATATATCTTTACTACATCCCAGTCTTGGGGAATTTCTTGGATTATTAGAAGTTATTTTTACTTTATTTAAATTATCACAATTTATTTTGGGAGAGGGGTCATAAGGTATATTCCTTTGAGATGTTTTTCCCTTCCAATAACTGGTATCTCTATTATTTTTCCTTCTATTATAAAATATTGTATTGATTGAAGCTTCCTCTTTTTTTTATCAGGTAATCTAATTGATAAATTAGCTTGATTCATATCAATACTATTTAAAAGTTCTACTATTTGTTCTATTTTTGTTATATTGGTACACAATAATTATTGTTCTATTTTAAGTGGTAAATTTCTTTTTATTATTCTAATCATTTCACCTTCACTTAAATGATAAGTATTAAGTGTTCTTAATTTTGTTATTTGATGGCGAAAGAATTTGGTCAAAGTTTCTCCAGGTGTCTGCTTATACTTATCTTGGAATATTTGTTACAATAAAGCCTCTTGTCTATCTCTATTCCAAAAATGTTTAATTAATAACTCTTGGTATTCCATATAAGTAGATGGAGTTTGTGATAAAGACTCCCACCACATTAATGCATCTCCTTGTAAGTGACTATATGCAATGATCACTTTTTCTACTTCTGATAAATTATGGTTAACGGAAAAATAAAGATTAAGGCTTCTAATATGTTCTATAGGAGATTCATTATGAGATCCCTTGAATATTTTTAACCTAACAAATTGGTTAATTGTACTACTTGGTATTGAATGGTTGTATACCTTTTGTTTTTCTAAAACATTCAACTGAGAAGTTGATGTTTGATTTTCATGATTAATCCTACAAGTATTTAAGTTTAACCCTTCTAATTCAAAATTACTAGGATAATTTTCAACTTCAGGCATTATATGATACTGAAAATTTGATCTATCACCAGAGTCAATTACTAGTTGTGGATCTTTTTGTATGACCTCCAAATGTTTTTCACCATGATTTTGTTCTTGATTACAACTATAAGTATTTACATTATTTTTAACCTGATGCATTTCTATAGTTGGTGTTCTTTTACATATTTGTGTTTCAATAACTAAAAATCTATTATCAGTGGATTCTTTTATTTTATTTACTCTATTCCAAGTTTCAGTAGTATCTTCCCTTAATTTTTCCAATACATTTTTATCTATATTGGTATTAATTTCTATTGAATTCATTTTATTTTCCAAAGTTTTAAGTTGATGCTCAATAGTCTCTAATACATTATTCTGGGATTCTACCTCATTATTATGTTTAATAGATAGTTGATCTATTCTTGCGTGCGTTTGTTGTCTATCTTCTTGGATTTCATTCCGTATTTTATTTTGTTCTTCCTTTATTTCTTCCCTAAGATTACCTTGAATTTTTATACATTTCATCACATTTAACATTTAATCTATCTATGATGTCACTTTGGAACTCACTAAACCGCTGTTGACATTTTGAATTATTTTCACCAATTTCATTCTTTAGATCATTTAATGCTTGTTTAATTTCTATGTTATCTTATTTAATATTATCCACATTTAAATTTAATTGTTGAATTTTTGTAGATAGTTTATTTTCAATTCCTGTTATTTCAACCTTCAAATCACTTTTTAAACTATTAATATTATCATCCATTTTTTGATTCAAATCACTTTTTAAACTATTAATATTATCAAGTAATTTTTGATTATTACTGTCCATTTTAGTCATAAACATTTGTAACATTTGCTGAATTGTATCAACATTAAATGATTGACTAATTCCAATTGTAAATGATTTATTTAAATCTTCATCAACTATATTTGGTGTTTGAGATAACACTTGATCTAAACTCTGTGTTTGTTGAGGGTGTTCAACTATGGTTGTAGAACCCCCAGGTGCTTGTACTAATGATGATTGTTCTATAATATTACTATCATCACTTTGTTCACTTTGCAAATCATCTTGCATTTGACTACAGCATTCAATATTTTTGTTTGAAAACATTTTCCCACTTCGAAGCATAACAAATTTTAACTTAATTCAAATATTACACAAGTTTATATATTTTTATATTCAAAATATTATATCGTAAAGTTCTTTACCACCCCATGCTATTTATATATACTTATGATGTTCTAATGATCTATGTGTGTATTTTTAAACATCTATGTCTATAGAAAAACTTTATCCCACTCAACTCTTCTTTAAAACATAATTTAATAATTATTTATTTAAATATTGATCTCTCTAAATCATACTATATTTTATTATTTTTTTTATATATATATATATATATATATATATATATATATATATATATATATATATATATATATATATATATATATATATATATATATATATATATATATTATCATTTTTTTATTTATATTTATTTCGTAATTATAAAAACCATATGAATCTTCATAACAACATACTTGTTACTAAGAATAATCAATTAAAGTATCCATGACTTTTTCACTATATGTAATAATATAGAATCATTGATTCAAAGGCCCAGTTAATATACTAAATATGTAATAGTATATAATTTATACCTGTGATGAACTTAAATGTTCAATGCCTAAAATGTTGCGTGCCAAATATAATGGGCAGTCTACAAGGTATGAGATTTAATTAATCAAAGCCAAATATAATGGGCAGTCTACAGGGTATGAGATTTAATTAATCAAAGCCAAATATAATGGGCAGTCTACAAGGTATGAGATTTAATTAATCGAAGCCAAATATAATGGGCAGTCTACAGGGTATGAGATTTAATTAATTGAAGCCCCAAATGTTTGGGTCACCAAATATAATGGGATGTCTACAGGGTATGAGATTTAAATGTTCAAAGCCCCATGTTGGGTGCCAAATATAATGGGATGACCTATTTGGTAGCCTTAGTTGAGGCACCAAATATAACGGAATGGCATTTAATCATCCCAGTTGATATACCAAATATAATAGAATCGATTATATTTAATGCTTGGAAATCATTAACTTAATGTTTCATAGTTAGGTTCGCCAAATATAACAAAATGGGTTATATTTAAAATCTAAGTTGTATATATGGGGATGATTAAATTCCCTAGAAAGAGGATATGCATTTCACTACAATCAGACTTTGGGTCTTCAGGTAGAATGCTAGAAATGAATCAATGAAATACTAAGTCCATGATTATATCTATCTTTTTTATGCTAGCTCAATAATCTTTAATAAGTTTAAATATAATTTAGACTAGTTCATCCATCTTTCATCCCTCTCTCAGTCACCATTATGCCATGATATTCAAGCTCATAGAGAATTTGCAATCAGCTCTCTTCAGGTAAAATCCAAAACAAGTTATTATTTATATGCCTTTATATAAGCATTAATTACAATTGATATTCATATGATATTTATAATACTAGCATATATATAATATAATTCAATAATGATTAGACAAAGAGATCAAGTTAATAAATCAATATTTAATAAATAATAAAAAATATAATATAATAGATAATAAAATATTAATAAACAAATACGGATGAATTTTATCATTTTAAAAATATTAATAAATAATATTTTTATTTTAATACCCTATGATAAAACTCAATACTATAATAAATTTTCAAAAATTAAAGAAAATAGTTTAAATTAACAGATATATAAAAACAATATCTGGGTTCAAAAATTAATAATTTATATAACTTATTAATTTATTTACCGTTCTTATTTATATGTTTCATAATTACCAATATATAAGTACTACTTGCAATTGTATAACTTATATATTATACATATTTTTGATAAATAAAGTACATTAAACTTTTACAATATTACGTAGTAAATACAATATAATCTTGTTTAGATACCTGTCAAATAATAACTATTCTTTATATCCCTCATCTAATTTGATGAATTATGTCAAGCTTTCAATTAATTATATTTAATAATAAATATAATTTTCCTATTAAGATATAATGATGCGATGCCAAATTTGAAATAAAGATAAATAATAATAATAAACATATTAAAATAATATAAGCATTATTATAATATATATAAATAAATAAAGAAAACGTATTTATAATAGAGTTGAGAGTTGATATTGAAGTCTATAGTTCATCATCCTAATGAAGATCTTTTACGAAGTATATTATTAATACATTGGTATAATGATGATTTTATTTATCCTTAAACGATAAACTGTTAATAATATCCAATGATTTGATTAATGTGAAATAAAATAAATATTCTTCGAATGTAGATGTTCTTAATCTTCATTTTTCTATTATCATTAGACGTTCTATATATTCAATATTTCAAAATATTTTAAAATAGCATGCAAGGTTGGTTTCGAAACCTTTACAATACAAAGCTGTTTTACTCAAAACACATTGTTTTATCCTATATATATATATAATTATCTTAAATTTATATATATCCGAAGAATCACGGAAGTATTAAAACAACGTAGTTTCCAAAAAACTTAAACAGACGTTCTTTTCTTTTATATTGCTATTCCTTTAAGACTTAATAGAAAATTAAAATATTTTCATTGCAGACTTTTAATCCACAGATTATTTTAATTTGGAAAAGTTAATATTTAAATTCCAATCGTTGAACGGTAGTATTGATAAAAGAAAAAGTTATTTAAAGAGAAATGATTTTCTTTTCTTCTCCTTAAAAACAAAAGAACGAATCAATCTGCTCGTGTGTTATGACAAGTTCATGCTTAACTCAACTATCAATTGGTCCGTTGACATTAAAATTTAATAATAAAATAAAAAAAAAAGTATAAGTATTTATTCTTAACTTCAAATCTGGCATTTTACTCAAAAGCTTAAGGTATGTATTATTTAAAACTCAAATGTATATATAAATGATATATATATATAAAATACATATTTTGCGGGTTCATCCGTGTTAAAAACTTTTAATATCAATATGCTGACGTTTCGACTTGGTCACACAAGCCATCCACAGAGTTATAACTCTGTGGATGGCTTGTGTGACCAAGTCGAAACGTCAGCATATTGATATTAAAAGTTTTTAACACGGATGAACCCGCAAAATATGTATTTTATATATTTAACCCATGCAAATCTTCATTTTAACATATATATATATATATGTATACATAATAAAATAGTCAAATAAAAAATTATATTTATAAATAATTTCCTAAGAGATAAAACATGTTAGACCAATAATAACAACTGTAAGTTACTATTATAATATATATATATAAATTTTAGAATAGGATTAGTTAGTATAATATAAAAAAATTTAAAGAGTAATAGTAATTAAAACAATAATATATATATAATAAAATTTCTATCTAAAACCCTATTTGACTAAAGTACATTCCATTCAACCAAGTTCATTATATCAAGTTCATTTTAATATTTTCATATATGTTTAATAACTGTCCTAATAGTCTAATATTTTTACAACCCTGGGTCAGGTGGATAATACCAATCTCTTGTCATCGATGACTGTGGCTTTGGGTTTTCTAATCTTCACCCTCTATCAGGTGGTTCTTTAGCCCAATGGTTCAAATCCAAGGTAGTGAGAAATTCAATTATATTTTATCCGACTACCTGCCATTAATTGTTTGATGGTTAGCAGCATACTACGCTGGATGGTCCCTATGATGTGTGAATCCAAAAAGCGAACGTTGTAAGGGATTTAAACCGGTTCGCTTAAGTGGAGGAAAAACTGTGTGTGCATTTCTTGGGGTATCGTCCCATATTTTTCCTGGCAGAGTTATGGTAGATACTGCTTTGATGCTTGTTGCTCCAGTAATGCTTCATTAATGCATCTTTGTATTTTTCTATGGTTTTAGGCTTCCATCTCACCATATTCCACCAGTCCTTGGCAGATCCCTGTAGATGGTGACTGGCTATCGCTATCTGCTCATCCGGCCCTGTCTTATGAACTTGGAAAAACTTTTGCAAGCTCTCTAAGTGGGCTTGAGGATTTTCTCCTATCTCCCCTCTAAAGATTTTGATGTGGATCATCTTTGCTAAATAGCTTTTGTGTCCAGTGTCCATCTTCATCTCTTCTTTAATGCTGACTTCCTTCTCTGGTTCTTGTGGGCCTTCATCGGCTGAAATGAGATTTCTTTGCTCATCACACTTTTTCATATTTACTACCCTATCTGCTTACCCTTCTACTATCATCGGTTTGTCTGATCTCTCTGACTTCCTTTCCTTTTCCATATCTTTAATCTCTTCTTCCTTTTTACTAGCTGGGGATATTCCAAAATGTTCCTTTATGGCTTCTAACTCTCTCCACATAATGTCTTTAAATTCCTGATATTCTCTAACTCTTATCTTTTCTTCTTCTTGTCTCTGTTTTGATTCTTCATCTCTTCTTTTTCTCATTTCCTCCTCATACATTTTCTTCATTCCTTGCATATTCTGTCTGAGTATTTCCTCATTGAAATTAAAGTCCATTGATCCTCTGTATTGTTGCGGAGCTTCCCTTCGCTCGGGTATCGACTCCAAAGCTTCAGATAAATCTTCTTGCTGTATATCAATATTTTCTGATTCCATTTTCTTAATATGATTTTTTTTTATACTACTAGCATTTGACTATTCCCCACCGGTATATTGGCCCTATAACACTCTTTCGCTGCCCTCACCTACTCTACATTGCCCTATCTCTATATTTTTAGCGTTTAACATATTTAACATATATATTATAGCAAACTACTGGTTATGCGTATAATAAGCCACTGCTGTCTATGATATATATATTTGTACTTTAACAAAATATTTACTATTAACATATATAACAAGCTTCTGCTGTCTATGCTATATATATAATGGTGTTTTAATAAAAAAAATTCAATGCTACTTGCTTTCTCATTTAATGACTGATTACTTTTTTTTTTGACATATATATATATATATATAAATATTTCATTAGATCTGAGTATTTTTGTTCCTTCTTAAATTATACACACATCCCTCCTTTCCTTAAATTTGTTATTACACCTGCTGTCCTTTCATTCACTTGAGCCACATTATTTCACTCGATTTATTTTTTTTCATTATTTTTATCAAAACAAAATCGTATATATATAGATTAATTAGCTAACTCGAGTAACGAACACTAAAAGAAATTTATATGCGTTATATTTTGCTCAGGGTATATATGGGTTTTTTGTATCGAAAGCTCCATGTTGGAAAGCGCCAAACGCTAAAAAAAAATTAAACTATGTAACACTCAGAAAATGTGTGACTCGTAAACATAGTGCAGAATTCGACCACCAAACAGAACAGCAGCACCATCAAGGTAGCGAAGCCACCCATGTTACTGAGTTCGAACATAGTTTATCAGTTCCACAATACAATCCACGAAATAACGCATCTGATGCGACATTAGTAAATATTTCCTTAGGCACGGTGGTCAGGGATATGCAAGAGATTCATGATTTTATTCTCGAGTTAGCCAATAATCAAACTAATATTAATTAAACATTCATATTTACATAATCAAGGAAATATTATATAGAATGGGTATCGAATAAATGAAACGTAACTGCAGACGTATAGTTTAAAATTATTTATTCACACATTTTCATAAAATCATTTACTAATAATATTTTAGGGATTCAAAGCTTCAGTAGCGGGATTTGCGACATGATTATATTTTAAAGAATACCTCTATTTATTTAGACATTATTTTATATTGAAGACTTCAGTAGCAGTATTTCCGATACTGTAATGTTTACAAAAGGAATACATTTATTTGTTTAGACATTATTTTATCTTGAGGACTCAGTAGCGGTATTTCCGATACTGTAATGTTTACAAAGGGAATTCACTTATTTGAAGGCATAATCTAGCTACCTAAAATTTTCGAGTAAGTATTTCTAATGCATGCCTGGAGGGATTTATACCTTTGCAATGCAAGAGTCTAAAGTAAGATTTAAGAGTAGCGGTGGACATATATTTATTTAATTAAAATATTTATTTTATGACTAAGGGCAAACATTTATTTAAGAGTGAATTACGAAGATAATGCAGAGGCGGAGTGATATATAGAATAATAGAATTCAGTAAAGGAACACATGGTACGCTTTAGAAAGGTGATATGGAATGGCAGTATATTGAAACTGCAATGCCGCGAATGAGTTTATAAGACTGTTGGGCTGGTCTCTGCCTCGGCCCGATGAAGTAAGCTGTCACATAAGCATAACCAGGGACAAGCAGTCCGTGTCGCAGTTTGCCAGCTGGCTGCATGACATTGTCAAATCCTACAGGAGCACCCATTATGCCCGCTTGTGTAGGACGACTGGGGTTAATTTCAACCCTGAAGAATCCGGAAATTTCACGGCGGAATGGGTCATCGCATCTCTAAAACGTAACATGCATACTGTATAAATGATTATGATGAGATTTAAGTAGATTTCTGACTCGGCCCTACATTATCAACATTTACTAAAGAACGTTGGTGACTCTCAAAGAAATGTAATTTTCTGGAATTATTCATGATGATTTAATAAATACAAAACATATATAAATTGGGAATTATTATAACTAATACGTCAGTCATTTGCGAAGTAGTAGACCCTGCATTATAATAAATGATGCACTGAATGCGTGTCGATTTATATGAAAGTTAAGTTGTTTAGGAAAGTACGTATTAATGAAAATGTGACACGCATTCACTGTTTCAAACGATCATAGATTTAAACTTTGAAAATAGAGACAATTGTGAGCATGCAATAATTAAATAATAAATATAGATAAAAGTGTAGATTATAGAAATACGCACCCAAGAAAGATAGAGTGAGGTAATCTAGATTATTAGAGACATTTACACATTACATTAATTATTCAATTTTAGTTATACAAATGATAGTTTTTACATTTTATAATTTAGATAAGTAATATGAAGAAGAGCTATAGCATGTTATTAGAGTACTCTAGAGTTTGAACACAGACAGGTACCTGTTTTATAAGAAGTTTTCTGATTCCATTAGTTTAGCAGCAAAAAGTTCATGAGTGGCAATTCTTTCTTGTATTTAGATATTTCATTTACTTTCACAGCAGCAGCAGCTTTCTCATTCATTTCAGGCAGCAGATCTTCATGGTGAATTTATGATGGGCAATGGAAAGTTCGGCATCCGATAGGCCATCTCCCGATGGAGAATAATCTAGGTGCTTTACTCAGTCATACCTTGGCAGGAACAAATTATTTTTATATTTTTGGAGACTCTCAGTGATCGAGAGCAAAGCTAAAGTTTAAGTGAATGTCTCCAGCAAGTCTAAGATGGCCTCTTTTTTTATCTTGATCTTTCACATTTTGTTAAGGTATTTTAGGTTCTACTTAATCTGCCCTGAGGATAATCAATGCATTTTGTTGGTTTTAATTAAAGAAAGCTGCCATTCTATTGTTTACATTTTACATTTACTAATTACATTTTGGGGAATTTTTCTTTAATTAATCTATTATCTATCACTGACTGATGCTTTTAAATTTCAAAGACAAAAAGGGAACATAAGATTATTTTAACTTTTAATTAAATATTACATCAGATTTTTTTAGAATTATTATTAAACGAAATTTAAACAAAGCAATAAATATGAACTTTATAATCCAAAATAAATGATTAAAATTATACAAAATTATATAACTAAAAGAAATCTAAATTATACTATTTTATCCCTATTTATTGCCTTTAATTTGAGATCGAAATGTGTGCATGTTTATGCTGAATTCTACATATATTTATACATTTTTAATATTGCTACACACACAATTCGATACCAAAAAGTTTAAATTTGGGCGGGATAGACCGGTCAGTGAGAGACGACAAAAAAAGATGAAACTTAAGATTCGAATACGAATCTTACTGTTTCAATATACACATTATAATAATGTTAATTACAGGTAATTCCATACTTTTGTAAGTAATGTATTTTACAGGATTCTGCAAAACTTACATAAATCAAAAAATTATAAACTATTCTTACTATGAAGTATTAAAGCATGCTTATTTTCAGTGATTTTGTCTGCAGTATTCTTGTATTAGAACTGTTTTATAAAGTATATATTATTTGAAATAGTATTTAAAGTAATGTGCCCTATAATCAATAATCTTATAATTAACAAAGTTTTTCCAATGCTTGTATAAGTAAAAATGATATATATATATATATTCTATTGTTCAGTTATATTATTATTCAAGTTTAAATGATATGATAAAAAAGTAAATTTAGCTTATTGTTAAAAAATGTTACCCTATCCTTTATATGATTAATTTAAGCTTCTGATGTATTTACAATATTCTGGGCCATTTCTGTAAATTTTGTACATGTAGCATATTTTTTATATAATTAAAAATTTATTCATCTTGGATTTATATAAATAGAAAAAAGTCTGTCATCCTGTATTTTTTACTGTGTGTATATATATTGTAAGATGTGTCTTACATCCCACTGAGATTCATTCAACACCCATAGCTACTTCAATCCCAATAACCACAATAACAACATTCTCTACCTATAAACTAACATAAGTTATTTGTATAAAGAGAATGTAACTCAAATAAAATGTATTCCTGAAAGATGAAAATGTTCACAAGCATTGTAGCTGAAAAACAGGTAATTGTTTCTATAATTAAATATTTAACTAACATGTCATAAAATATCTAATCCAAACTAAACTGTAAAACTTAAATATTGATACTTACCTTTACTATAAAACCTCTCAATAAGTATTGTTTAATATACCCATATTATTAAAATATAAGAAAAAAGATGATCTTAGATGCAAGCGAGAAAATCACCAAAACGCAAATGAAGGAAATAATAAATAAATTTTTTTATTATTATTAATCCAACATATATCTATAAAAATCATAACACATGATGAAAATAATCAACTCAGTGCATGAATTTGAACTCAAAATATTTGCCAGAGTCAAATTAAAACTAAAATGAACAGCCTCATTTTGGTGATTGACAAAACTTATATACAAACGATCTTTCCAAAAATCAGATCAAAAACTCTTGTTAGCTAAACAATATGTATGCTTTACGACTAGAAAATGGAACTTGTTGTTAAAAGAGAAAAATCTGCAGCCATCAAAGTAAAACATGAATTGAGAATATCTCATAGAAGGTGGATAAGAGCAAAAATAAAATGGATGGATCTAAAGTCAGCAAGCTAAAATGATTTAAAATTATAAATCCTAGAAACAGCTTTAAAGTTATTTGATACTTCTAGAATATTTTCAATTTTGATCTGGAGAGTTACATCAACTTCAACTTGAGATGCCCAATAGCTAATACTTTGTTATTCAACAAACTCAAGGACTCTGATCAACTACTTATAAAGAGACACAGACAAACATGCACTGCTAAATGTGAAGTTACCTTGTGGGAAGAGACTCATCACCTGTGGAGCTGTAACTACTAAAACCAAATTTGACTCACAAAGCATCTATTCATCTATGCTGAAAGCACTACCAACATTATGACTTGGATGTAAGCTGTAAACTTAACATCTCAAGACATACTATACAGAAAAGAGAAATTTTGATCACCATCATGTATGTTCTAGAACATTCAAATCCCACCAATTGGATTATGAACTAGAGCAATAAGAACACAGTAATTGAATCATGAACTATAGCAATAAGAACATATATAATTTTTAAGGACATTTCCCTTTATAGACTCTTGATTTATTATATGGTGATGTCATGTTCTTATTTTATGCATCTGTATTTTTTTAAAATTTATTTATTTCCTTTACCATTGGTTGAGGGAGATACGTATAAATCTTAGATATGTTAGAAAAGAGGAAAAATTATTAGCCTTATTTTAAATTGAAATAAAATATAGGGTCAGGTGTGAACTTGCTTTCAGACAAATTTAATCATCACCAGGGACAGAAATAAGATTTTATATTCTTTATACATTCCTTACCAACACTTGTATAGTTACATTAATACTAATCACTTCATCATTTATTTATTTTTCAGTACATATGAATAAAATGTTTTAGCATGAATGGTTATTCCTATCATTATAGAAACAAATCATAATAGAAGGGAGGATTCCATAAAATTACTACATCGTTAATATGAGAATCAATAATCATATTGGAGACAATGAATTAGAATTTTAATAAAGTCTAAATTAGCAAGCATGTATCTATGTAAATAATAAGTTTGAATTTTTTTATTATTATTGATATTGAATGATTATTCTTCAAGGGAAAAAGAGGGATTGAATTAATAAGTATTAACCATACTAATCATAGAATAGCCATGGATATCTCAGTAAATTAATTGCTTTTGTTATAATCTCTTGTTGCATAAATTGTGATAATTATGAAGAAATTTGTTAAACATATGATTTCAAATTAAAAGCTTTCATTTGCATTTTTCTTTATTTATTTATCAATCTATCTCATGCATGCACCATAAATATAGTAATATGAATATTTCCTAAAGTAGAATATCATGCATAATCTCCCTAATCTTGAATTCAGAGATAAATCGAAGTTAAGGATGGAAAAAAGAGATGAGTACATATAGATTTTTGATGTATAATCATGTGATAACACATCATCTTCTAAGAGTGAAATTGGGATGGATATGAGTCCAGAAGTTTAGGAATCCTAGATATGCTTTCTCATCCACTCAGAAAGCCTACCAAGTCTATCATTAAGTAAGTCCAGGACTCATTGAATTACTCTATATATATATATATATATATATATATATATATATATATATATATACCAACCAGTAACCACCTAAACCTTCACAGTAAATATAGTAATCAATATTTCTCACTGCTGTCAAGGCAACCTTCAATATATATATATATATGTTCAATCTTTTCTCTAATTTATTTTTTAAATAAAGACATCACAACACTAATTAGCATGTTTACATTGATATAAATGCTGAAATATCAATAGTACATTCCATCTCATATTTTTCATAATATATACATGAATATACCATTTTGTGACACAATACTTTTTTTATGGTAGATGTGCTATTTTTTAAAATTGTTTTTAGCACTAAAAAGCCTATTAGCTAATGTGTAAAGGTTATGTCAGGAATGTTTAACCAGGCTATTAAGAACAAATAGATCTTGCTTTTTGCTTAGTTTTAAGTATTTCATTAATCAGCATTTTCAGATGTAAACATTATAAACATTATTATAGCCAATCTTCTACTTAACAGGTCCATCTTTACTTCATTGGATGGTAAACTTGCAGATGGTTTTCATCCACATCTCTCAGTCCCACAGGGATCTCCTCTTGCCACATTATGTTTTATTACATATTTAAATCCATTACTTTTACAGATAGAATCTAAACTGCCTGGTATCTATGTTCCTGCTCTTAAACAGACTATTCATCATATTTCTTATGTTGATGATGTCTCTGTCTTTCTTCCTGATAAATCTTTTCTTCTGGCTTTGTTGCAAATATTGGACTCTTTTTCTAATACTTTTAATCTTCATATTAATGTTACAAAATCTGCAATGTGGAAAATTAAATCTGGTTTGTCAATTATTTCAATTTTCACAGCCAAGCCTGTCTTTCCTTGGCTTTCCAATAGTTTTATTCTGTTCAGTAATTACAAGGCAGATTCAAAATATTATTCTTGATAAAACAAAAAGAATAGTTGCATCGCTTGTCAATATAAATATTTCGCTTATGGGTAAGGTTACACTCTTGAACTCTTTGATCTATTCAAGGCTTAGTTATTATTTACCAATTATTAGGCCAATGAAGCATTTTGAGAGGGCTATAAATTCACTTTGTTCAAAATTATTTTGGAAAAACAAGGTTGTAGCCATCAGTATTGCTAAAATTCAAATGCCAAAGCTTTTAAATGGTCTAGGTTTGCACTAGGTCTCAACTCTATATCTCCAGAGACCTATATCTTTTCTTCATGTAACTTGTCTAAAGCTTGCTCAGTTATCCCTTCCTTTGCTTATTGATCCTACAGATACACCACCTCCATTTTCAAGTTATTGGATTGCTGATTTATGGAAGTCAGTTATTAAGTCGATACCCTCGGTTCAAGTTGCGCTTGATGGGAAATTGACATTCTGGGACGTTTATAAATTAAAATTTCCACATTATACTCCTCGTTTGACTTCATTAGGTGTTTCAAATAAAGTTCTCTTGCATAAAATGAAACTTCTTTTCATTGAAGCAAGACATGTTAATTTTGTATTTAAACCGAATTTAAATGTGCTCCCAACAAGTTATTTTTTAGCGACCAGCAGAGGCTTCATTAGGATTTCATCTCAGTGTCAGTTGTGTAGATTATACGATGAGACAATAGTCCATATTTTCTATATTTGTCCTGCTCTTAAGTCGATTAGGGACTTTATTGTTGCGAATGTCTCTCTGGATCTTAGGGATGCTCTTTCTGCTTCTAATATTTTTAAGAAGGGATCATTTGCAGCAATAAGATTATCTATCTTTATAACATTTTCTTTATGGTTGACACATTGCAGGCTCATCTTTGGTCATTCTAAGGACTCAGCTCTAAGTGTCTTTATTAAGCTTCTTGACCAAGTCAAGCAGCGAGACTCTCTGCTTTCGCCTGTGAGTCTACATGATGATACTTGGGTGAAAGTTTTATTTTCCTCTTAATCTTATTAAGATACCCTTTTCTCTGCATTGACTTTTTCAAGTTTAATTCTGAATGCTATGTAAATTTTTATAAACTTTAATTGTATATTACTATGTTACTATGTTTAATAAATTTATTTTAAAACAACAACAACAACATTATAAACTTAAATTTTTTTAAATCAATTAACATCTTAGTTAATATTTATAATTATCCATTTCTTTTTGTAATCCTACTTATTTAAAAAAAACTGTTAAGTTAATATGTTCTCACAAATCTCATTAATCCTTATAATTTTTAATTTGGTTTCTATTTGATTATAAATATTTACTTTTTACTGTTTAATAAATGTTGAAAACAGTTTCTAACATTACTATTATTTTTTCCTGGAATATAAGTAGATCATGAAGTTGCTCTACCAAAAAAAGAGTATCTCACATTTGTGAATAAAATGAGTAGTTCTTAGGCTATATTGAAATCATCAACACATGTTTTCTTAGTTTTTTTATGCTGGTTAAAAATAGTGATCTGAATTTTTACACATTACAATAAGTGCACTTTTTAAAAAAAAAAATTAAAATGAATTTAGTGTTCTTCATTGATACTGTTAAAATGTTTTTATTTGATTAAAAAAAAAGTAAAATAAAAATTGAGTTGGTCATTTGAATTATTATTATTATTATTATTATTATTATTATTATTATTATTATTATTATTATTATTATTATTATTATTATTATTATTATTATTATTATTATTATTATTATTATTATTATTATTATTATTATTATTATTATTATTATTATTATTATTATTATTATTATTATTATTATTATTATTATTATTATTATTATTATTATTATTATTATTATTATTATTATTATTATTATTTTGGTTTTTAAAAAAAATGTAAGAATAAGTATTGTTCTTTATTTAGATCTCTTGTTTTCAAACCTATTTTAGGTTTTTATTCAAAAAATTGTTAACATAGACTGTTATATATTGTTGTTTAAAATAATTAATTATCTTATTCAAAGATTTCTATGGTAAAGGAATTATTAATGAAAAAACTGCATTGGCATTTTTATGGCAGGAAAATCTATTTAATGATGTTGCATGCACACAACTTTGCATCAAATGTGTGTGTTTGTTTTTGAGACAGAAAAAAAAAATTCTAAGGAAAGGTTTACAGTAATTCTGCATAGTCTACATTATGGCTGCCAAATTACTTGGTTCAAACAAAATGGCTGTGCTTTTTTTTGAAGTAAATATAAAATAATAAGCAGTTGTAGTAATCAAAAGAAATAATTTTCATTTTAACTTACTTTTAATTGTTATTGTTTCAAATCAAGTTAGATCATTTTTATTCAAATTGTTGAATAACAAAAAAAAAGTTTTCTTATATAAATAATAAAAAATTTGTAGCTGATAATTCTTTTGGTCTTTAGTATCATTGTTCTCAAAAAAGTCTACAACAATTACAATTGATGTATTTTCCCCCTCATTTGTTTAAAACCAAGTAAGTAATATATATTAAGGCTATAACGTTAAGACTATGTACCTAGATGCAAAAGTATAGACCTTTACAAATTTTAACACAAGATTAATGATTTTAAAAGACAAGAGTGACCACTCTTATCTTCAATCTACTTTTTAATTATATAGGTGAATCTAAAGTGTTTTGATTTGAGAGTGTGAAGCTATTAACTACTTCACTGATTAAGTCCACAATGTCTATATAAGCTAATGTACACAAAATCTTTTGATTTACAGTGAGCCAGTGTGAAGCTCTTATAATTAGAAATCTTTTAAGACAATTTAAAGTTATAATTAATAATTGTTAAGTGCATACTCATTACATAAGTAATATATATTAAGGCTATAACCATAAGACTATGCACCTAGATTTGAAAGTAAGGACCTCTACAAATCTTAACACAAGATTAATGACTTGATTTCACACACGTTAGTTTGTATAGAAATTGTGGACTTAATCAGTGAAGTAGTTAATAGCCTCATGCTCTCAAATCAAAATCCTTTAGATTTGCCTATATCATTAAAAGATAAGTCGGAGATAAGAGTGGCTGCTTTTGTCTTTTAAAGTCATTAATCTTGTGTTAAGATTTGTAGAGGTACCTACTGTTGCATCTATATGCATTGTTTTAAGGTTATAGCCTTAATATATATTACTTACATAATGAGAATGCACTTAACAAATTATTAATTAAAACCAAGTAAGAAATTTAACAAGTAAGAATAATAAAAATTCCAAACAAACCTGTCAATTAGAAGTTGTTTAAAATTATATATTTAATTTATAATTTATAAAATAATTTGTAAGGCAATATTAGGTACTATTATGAAAAAATCAAAATAAATATTGAAAACTTATAATTGACTGTACTTTTTTTCTCTCTCACTCTCTCTTTTTCCTCACCTGATTGTTTTTCTCAAAATCAAATAAGAAATTGAAAAGATAAATGATACTAAAAATTTGAAACATATCTGTCAATATTGAATTTATAAATTACATAGTATTATAATAAACCACTTTTCCTAATATGAAGAAAAACTTAAATTTATTGATTATATCCCATTATTGTTTTATGACATTAAAGCCGGTTTTAAAGATTCAACTAAACATAAAATGAAATGCTTATAGCTCAGTACATTGGTGCTTGCCAATGGATATTATATGTAAATCAGAATTTTCTCTTCATTCATGACATCTAATTTCAAACCTTGTTGCAAATCCTGAAATTTATGGATAATAGGGAACTGTATTACAATATGCAATTTTGACACACACATCCATATATAGGCCTTTGACTCCATTTAATGATGGTATTTACTTGTAATTATATGTTGGACTATTTCCATAATCTAATTTTAATTGTTGAATGTTTTTAAAAAATTCACACTTTAATTTTTTCAAATACATCAATTGTTAATAATATTACACAGGTTAGCATATATAGGTGTGTGAGCACATGTATTTACATGTTAAAAATGTTATACATACATCTGGGTGAACAAAAATCGAAATGATGAATAACTGAAACAATGCTTCTACAATTCATAATATAAAAGAAATATTGTATGCATATTGCGGTTTTATTTATTTCATATTCAAACTGATTTAAGACTTATTTTCACAATTTACATATAATTTATTTACCAATTTGATGTATATTTAAATATTACAGATTATGTTTGACATTTAATAATAAATTATTTTGACCTACTATTGTGATTTGTTAAAATTTAACAAGTCAAATGTGTGCATGATAAAAACAATATTTGTGACTTAAAATCACATTTGAATTGCCTGATATGCATCACCTTTTTTGCAATGTTTCATTTGTTCTATACATCTTATTGCTGTTATCATTATTAGACTAACTTTCAGTACCAATAAAAGAATTTAATGCTGGATTTTTGGTAGAGGATATTTTGTATTAGTTCAAATTAAAAATCAATTCATGAATTTGAGAGTAGCTGATTAGTTTAATATTTTTATCACATGAATAGGAAATTGGAAGCTATGATTATTGTATTTCATTTGGATTTATAGCTTTATAGTTAACTAAAAAAGTAAAAGGTGGTTGCAGGAGGATTGCATTAGATCCTAAGATCTAGGTGCAGTGCTCTGAGACTCATGACTCCTCACTGATGAAAGCTACAAGCTAGAAACTAATATGGTGATATTGGATGAGTAGGCACTAGATTGAGATTTAATGCACAAACCTTCTATGCATCCATTGGCTTGCACTGGATGGCAATACTTTAAGAAGAGTTTGGCCTTTGTTTTAATAACTCATATAAGCATAGGAAATTATGAACATGTGAGGTTTAGCTGTGAATGATAAGGTCTATATCTTTAGAATAGATTTCTGTTAAAATATAATAATAGTAAATGAATTACTTTTTTTTTTTTAAAGAAACCTTTCATTGATATCAATTAGTGACTATACACTATACCCATAATCATCTCAATTATTATTATTATCATTATCATCATTGTCATCATCATCATCATCAGCATTATTATTATTATTATTATTATTATTATTATTGTATTATCACCTTTACTTTTTAATATTTTTTTATGTAATGTTGATCTAAACATAAAAAATAGTATGATACTTACTTATGCTGATGATTGCAAGTTATTCAAAAAAATTATTACTTATAATGATCACATTAAGGTTCAAAGAGATATAAAATTGTTTTAAAACATGATGTAGGTATAACAATATAGAGATTAATATTAATAAAACAAACATTGTTTCCTATACTAATAAAACTGAAAAATCTGTTTATCAGTTAAATTGAGAATGGTATTATTACATATAAAGAGATTGTATTTGATTTAGGAATTATATTTTGTAGTAATTTTACTTTTAATGCACATATTAAATAAATTATTAATAAAGCATACAAAAAGATGGGATGTGCTTTGAGATATGAAAGAGGTTATTCTACTTCTATAAAATGTAGGTTATCTTTTTCACTTGTAACACTTTTAGAGTATGGTTCGTCTATATGAAATTTGAGTTTGATTAATATTCAGTCTAGAATTCATAATTTTGAAAAAAGATTTAATAAACTAATAATGGGAGAATGTCAAAATGTTAAAACAGTATTGAAAGAAAGAAGAATATTGAAAGATGTGCTATTGTTGAAAAAGTTAATTGATGGGAAAATTGATGTCAGTGACTGTATATCGAAAATAGATTTGAAAGTATCTAGTCATTTGTTAAAGTTAGTAAATGTAAAAATATTTTCATCAGCAAGACAGTTATTAATAGATTGCAAGAAGTATATAATTAACTTTTAATAATATTGATATTTTTTGTGATCAGTTTATTATAAATATTAGGAAAGAACTAAACTTATATTTGAGAACATATATATATAATATGTATATAATTGGTATTTGCTTATTGATTTTTTATATTTATTGTATATTTCTGTTAAACAGTAATTCTTAAAGTGCACATAATAAATAGATATTAGAATTGAGTTATGATTACTATTAATATTATGATTAAATTAAATTATTATTATTACTATTATAATTATTTATTATTATTATTATTATTATTATTATTATTATTATTATTATTATTATTATTATTATTATTATTATTATTATTATTTTATTATGTTTCAACAATAACTTTATTGACTTATAAATGGTTACATGCTTTACATATGTACAAATGATTATCTAGGTTATACTGGCATATTAATTTTTCAAAAAAAAAGGATAGTCCAGATTCATTTTGCATCACTTCCCATGATGCTTTACATATAAATTGTGTTGGCCATTATTTTTCTCTAAGAAAATTTTTGACTTAATATTGGTCCTATGTCTAAATAAGTGTTCAAACATAATTGATTGTAATCTGTGTAAAATATTGCCATAGGCTATTAGTAAATCCACTTAAAAAATGTGTATGCAAAGATAATATATGTGAGAATTTTCTAAATATATACTGCTCAACTTTTGAGGAGTAAGGAGTATTGTGAACGTAGACTTCATGTTTTTTCAATATGATTTTTTAAGTAAGGCAAACCACTTCTGTTACTATTTATAAAATGTTCACTTTGCCAGTTGGCTTCATGGAATTTAGTACAGATTAGTTTCATAGGTTGGCAGTCTGCTTTAAGAGAGATCAGGATGTACAATTTTGCTGTCTCATTCCCTTAGTTGCTTTAGCTTGTTAATAAATGTGGAGATATATCTCCTGGCATTATGTACAAGGGTTAATGTGCATTAAGTATACTAGTATGGATAGAGTACAAATGTGTTGGCACATGCAATGAGTGATAAGATCCAGTAAGAGTGAATAATGTGCTCTAGTGAGGTATTTGATTGTCTGTAAATGCTGCTCATGATCTCATGAGTCTTATTTAGAGCTGTACAGGAATAAAAATATGTTTCTGTGTTTCCTCAGCCTTGTGACACAGGTTACAAAATGGATCAATATTTTTATATAACCTATAGTATCAAAGAAAATATGAGGTGGGAAAACATGAAGGTTGATCAGCAAGAAATCAAAAAAATTTGGCTTAAATGACCATCTTGAAGTTGTGAATTGTGAATGCCAACTATGGACAAGAGGGTGTCTGGTAGTGAGTGGAAGAGTGTAGACTTTCAAGTAAGAATATTTGGTATTATCATAAATATTTATTGGAATGTCTGTGCTCTGTAGGACTTGATAATGATTTCAAAAAACAGATGTGGATATGAGTTTATCAATGGGTGTTACAGCAAGTAGATACTGAAGTAGAGGAAGTGTGGTTGCTATAATGTTGACTATCTTTTTAACATTAAAGATATCCATAGTGTGTAGTCTGAGTCATTTTGGTATGGGTGATTGTTTGAGATGTTTAAGGAATAAGGAAACTGTTTTTCTCACCTACATCAACTTGTTGCATAATGAGGAAATATTTGAGGTGACTAATTTGGTGAATTTGATAATTGGCAAATAGTACATGATTTTTGGCATGACAAGAAAATTAAATAGGTGAATTTTTAATTGTAGACTTTGGAAAGAGAAGTGGTAAGTGGTAGTGCATTTTCTTTTAGCTTATTTTGAATGATTTGCCTTACGCCATGCATTCTAAGATAAAATTGAAATCCAAGGAATGTGTGTGATTTTTTTGAAAGCTTTTATAACATGGTTTTCTAGTGTAGAAACTCCAGATAGCTGTTTTCATTAAATTAAACTTAATTTGATGCTTTGATATATATTTTTGTAGATTTTTTTTGGACTATGGGAAGCTGTTTTGATGAAGCAAGGAAGATAGTAATGTCATCCATGTATGAAATACATGGGATGTGCTGCCAAATATTACTGATTTGGATACCTGTCATTTTCTATTGTATTTGTGTTAATAGTGGGTTGAGATAAAATATAATAGAATTAAACTTAATGATGACCCTTGGGAGATTGATTGTGTGGGAATAAAGGCATGTGAATTTCTACTGATGAGAGTAATATGTATTTTTTGATTTGGCAGTAAATTGGTAATTAGATATAGGAGTGTTGGTGGTACAGTGGTACTTGCAAGCATGTCTATTAAGGTTTTAATTTGGACTGAATTGAAGGAAGCCTGTATATAAATTTGAACAGTCATTTTGTACTCCTGAAAAGTACTCAAGATCACATTGAATATTAATAATATTTACTGAGGCGATAACCTTGATAATATGCGTATAAAATGCGATAGTAGGGACCTCTACAGGTGTTTTAACCACAAGCTTATGCTATGGAAGAAAAGAGGGAATGCAGATTGGGTGGCAGATGATCCTTTTCTTGCAAACTACATAGCTGAAATTAGAGGGAGCATATGTGGCTCAAGATGATCCTTGACAACTTTCTCCAGGATCTTAATGGGTTCATAGAGATAGGTCACAGGTTGAACAGAATAGATGTAAATGTTGGCTTCTTGATAAAATAAACCATGGTAGTGGCTTAGAAACCTTTGACTTGATATATTTTTTGTGACAGGTGGTTGGCAATGTCACTGAGATATTATTATTATTATTATATTACTTTTAATATAAACTTTTTTACTTTAATATAGTTATTTAAATTTTTTTTATCTATTACTTTCAGTATGAAATTACATTTTTGATACTTTAATATTGTTATTTTTTAGTTAATGGTTTAGTAAAACTTTTTAAAATCTTTGATCTAAAAAAAGGTTTACCAAAACACTCAGCTTCCTTGCCATTTATTGTAAGGAAGAATATATAACTCCTCCCTACTCTGCTAAAACCAATTTATGGCTTTGCTTTTTTCAATAATGCAAAACTCCAAAAGAATAAAAATCATGGAGCTAATTTAAAACATTGTTGAAATACTTTCTTTTGAATTATTGGCTTAGGCATAGATACTTCAAGAATTTAAAAAGAAAAAGGTTTTCTATAATTGCATTGAAATAATAATTAATGGCATTGTTAATTATTTGAAATTAATTAAAATATTATTTACATTTTTTTGCATAATTTTCTAAAGAAGAGTCAACTAATGTATTTTAACATGATACTAAAATACAAAAGAATAAAAGCGTAGAGCATTTTCATGCCTTCATAATGTGGGCTAGAACTTTTAAATTATAAACATCTGGTTTAAAGTTAACGAAAATCCACACAGTGTATGCATGTGCTTTGTAGACTGTCATTTCCATCTTTCTTTCTAGTTTCAGAAAAGGTAAGTTTTATTTTTCTACAATAAAAAATAAAAATTTTATGATAATTTTTGTGATCAACTAAATTGAATTCTTTTGTTTTTCTCTTAGGTTTTTTTAATGTCAAGAAAGTAATATTCTTTGTGAAAATTACATTGGAAAAAATACAACTTTAGACCAATAAGCTTTTCGAATGAACGTTATTGGGGGCCAATGATAAATATTTATTTTTATATATTTTTTAATTATTATTTTATTTTTATATATTTTTTAATTACTATTTGAATTTATATTTGATAAAATATATACAAAAAAATTATTATTGAAACTAACATGTACATGGATCAAAAAATAGATTGTGATTGTGCAAATGTATATTAGGAAATATCTGCATTTTTTGATATGATGTGGGCTTGGGTCTAGTATTTGAATTAAGTGATATGAGACAAAGATAAACATATTTTTCAAATATTATGACCCAATTTAGATTTTTCTATAATGTCTTGTCTGCATTTAAACAATAATAAAATATACAAACGCTAAAAGTAAAGATTTTTGACAGTATATAAACTTTAGGCCAATTATACACTAATGCAATGTAAATTTCAGAGCTGCATATCAAATGCAAAGAAAGGTGGCAGTTGATAGTTATTACTAAATTTATGGTCATAGTAGCATGCAGCAATATGAGCCCTCAAAACCTATAAACACAGGAGAAATAATACTACATCACACTGACTCTAAACTACTAACTTATGTACCTCAAGCTTAACTCTATAATGAATTTAGTATTTCATTCACTTTTTATTTTATTTTATTATTTTATTTTATATATAGAGACTATTTTAGTAGTAATTTTTAATAAATTACAAACTGTATTGAAGTTCTTTATTACAATATTCAAATTATATTAATTATTGATCAATATTAACTGCTTATCATAAGGGATGTTATTAGGGATGACATATTCATTGCAAACCCCTGTATGGAAATACATGCTGAAGGGCTACTAGAAAAAATGAAAGATACTAATGTCTTTATTGTATGAAGTTTTCAAGTGATGGATTACCTTAGGTAAATCTTATTATATACCAATTTTTTAGAAATTTTATAATGAATCCCACTAACCTACTAACAAAATTAAACTTTTAACATTTATGCAGGATAAATGTGAATTTATGAAATATGAAAATAATTATTAGAAATATTAATTTTTATTTTTTTATTACTTTGAATATCAATGACTATACTGTTTTCAGCTTCATTACATTCTTTGATATTTCATGTTTCAAATAATATATATTATGTCATTTTTGCATAATACAAACATATATTATGATAAAATTTGTGGCTTAACATAATTTTTTAAATATCAATATGGCCACTTCACCAGTGAAAAATATAAATAATACATTTTTTCATGTATAATCCATTATTTAATCAAATAGATAATGAGTAAATGTGCAAATTATCTTGAGAGATTTTTCTTTCTTGAGGATATTTAAATATAATAAATGAAGTTATAAAATAGTTGATGGATCATCAAGATCTGAAATAAGAATTCTGATACTGATTAATTAAAATTCTCTAATTTATTTTGACTGAAACAGCTGTGTGAAATATACTGCATAAATACTTGAACCTAGCATCCACATTATTTTATAGGAAATTGTCCATACAATTTATTATTACTAATTTTTGGGCAGCATTAACCAATAAAAAAGCATATTAAGTAATCAATGGGTTGTCACCAGTTAGATAATGAGCTTTTCCTCAATAAAATACAAGTTTAAATAGTGGATATTTTTACATAATATTTTCTATTTTTGATTAAATTAGATCAAGACTATTTGAGAAAAAACAACTATTCCAAACTTCCAATAAAAATTAAGAAAACACTTTTATCTTACTATATCTGTACAATAATTATCATTCTTGCTGCTTATTATGCTACAATCATATCAGTAACAATAATTTGTATATTTTAGTGAGCAATTCTTAACACGATGTTTAATCTTGCTTTCCAATGTGGACAACATGATAAAATGTTTTCTATGATAAACTAAAATATTTTTTTGTATAACCTTAATCTTTTTGAACTCTTGCAGAAATCCCCCAAAATTCCTCATCATTTATGCTATAAATTATCACAAATAAGTTTCTGGTGGCAAGTTAACTGAGCAATATAGCTATACTTTCATAATAGACTTTTTGTTTAATTAATTAGCAATAAATTAATTACTATTAAACCTAGCATTATAGTATTTTTAATAAACTCAAAAGAAAAATCACAAATAAATAGAAACCTTGAAAGTTCTCTTATAAGACAAAATGGACAATATGTGAAACATCTATCCATGTTATAGCATATGATTAAATTATGAAGATAATTATTAAAAATAATATGTTTTGTTTACATTATTGTTGTATTGTTGAATATTATGGGCAAAAATAATGAAAACTAACGACTTTAATTTACTGCAAAAAAAAAAACCCAAATGAATAAAAAGCATGGAGCTAGTAATAAATTACATTTTTTGCATTCACAGGAATATATATATTGACAAAAAAAGCTTGAAAGAAAAATAATTAATTAAAAATATTTTTAAATAAGAAGGAAACATTTCTTATGTTTCAAATAGCTCAATGGAATTCTTTGGAAAAAACAAAACACTTTACAGTTTATAACGTTTAAGAAAATATAAATCACAAATAACAATTAAGAGTATCAAACTAATGATTGGTAAAAAAGAAAAGAATTCTAAAATGTATATATCTACCTAAAAATGATACAAAATTGTGTAAAAAAATGAAATAATACATTATATGTATAATTTCTTTTTTTTACACACACATATATACACTTGTCTGCACTATTTTATTTTAAATTTAGACAAATACACTTATTGTTATGCAGTCTCATTCTCTCTCTTAGAAATAGATTTTACTATTCATTAGCGTCAGAGTTCTTGATTTTTATTTGTTTCTCTATTTTTAAACAATTAGAGGAAGTACAGTGAACTCTTTGAAATATCAAAGATCAATTTCTTTTTTTTATTTTAAAATATATTTTTTATTAATATATATATCTGCCGGTCTAGATTAAGATTTTACTAGCCCTTAAGCTATAAATATTTTAAGACCTTTATTTGCAAAAGAGTAATAAAAAATTAAATTAAATTTTAAAAGATTATGCATAATTAAAATTCAAATATTTGCCATATGTAATTTCTTCAAAATAAATTTCTCAAAATATCAGCGAATTGTAGATTTTTTAGAACTATTAAATGTGTACTAAAGGTCAATTCAATCAATAATATAATGGAGTCACTGCAGCAGTAAATACCAATATTAAATTTCAAAACAAGAAAATATGTCATTAGAAAGAACAATTTACAGAAGAACAATTGAACAACTCTATTAATATCATAAAACCTGCATGATGTCCTATATTATGATATAATATTTATGTGTAAAATATAGAAATTTGGATTTTGTTATAGTATGTTTTCACAAAAATATTGTTACAGATGTCTCTAATATCCTTCCAATACCTATTATGCACCATGTGGCCCAATCCAAATCCAAGACTCAAGATATTAGCATATTTATTAATAAACATTAAAGCACACAAATTGACAAACCATTAATTACAACACACATTTTAAATCCCAACATAATCATACTGTAAATAAATGTTTAACTAAATTATCAACAGACACAATAACTAACCTTTGACAATCATTATTGTTAAATATGTTTTGACACAAACCTAACATAACAATACACAGGAAACTAAACTGGATAAATGAATGCAATCAATAAATAAAAACTAATATTAAAGTAAAAAAAAACATATAAATTTTTTATTATCAAATTACTTACATTAATGTTCATTAAAAGTGGAATCAATAATGGATTGAAATGAAGAACAAAAACTTGCTTTTAGTTGAACAATGAACTTCTCCAAAAGAGAATAAAGTTTCTTATCTGCTGAAAAACCTACAAATTTTTACGTAGAGTAGTTGAGATTAAAATTTGAAGAGAAACATCAAACAATTTTGAGTGGAAATACTATTAGAAACCAACATTTGAATATTCTATAAAGTGAGAATGAATCTAGAGAATTAAAATTAACTAAATAACGAATTTGAAGTTTCACAGGAAAACTCAAAGTATTCAAACTTTCAAAATATTGGTAGATCTCAATATCTAGATTTGAGGGTATACAATAATATAAAAAATATTGACATTATTCAACTTAAAACAAATCATTATAGCAAAATACAATTATTAATAAAAATAAACATGCATTGTTGAGTGCAAAGGCCAAATTGGGGAAAGAAAGTTGTCAACCATGGAGCTGTGATTTGTTAGAATCAGGACAGAATTGATCTATCACTCCACACCTATGCTATGAAACATCAAGTCGATTCATAATGAAAGGATCCTATTACTCTCCACTTCAAAGCAGAAATTCCAAGGTTATCAAGAATAATTTACCTGATGGACATTTCTAGAATGCTTATGAGTTGATTCATTAGGACACTTTTAAAACAGACAAAACTCCCCATACAGTAGTGCCACTCAGTGCAAGCCAGAGTATCATTGGATGCCAAAAGACTTATGCATAAAATCTCTATCTAGTGCCTATTCATCTAATATCCCCAGACTAGTTTCTAGCTTGTGGCATTCACCAGTGAGGAGCCTTGAATCTGAGAGCACTGCACATAGATCTTAGGATCTAATGCAACCCTCCATCAGCCACCTTTTATCTCTACTTAACTACAAAACTATGAGTCTAAAACTGAAAACAATATTTTCAATCCAAGCTCATTATCTTATATATCTATAAAAGTCTGAACTCAGTTCAGTACCCATACATTTTGTTGTCTTTGGTTCTTTAATAGCCATAGCCATCACTATCCTATTAGGCAAGATTGGTATTAAACCACTAAACATCGTGTGATCACCATTTCTTATGCTTGCTTAAGCTGTTAAAGTAGGCAAACTCTTCATACAGTAGTATCACTCAGAGTAATCAGTGAATGCTGGAGGGGCTATCTGAGGATATTGGATGAGAAGGCACTAGGTAGGAATTTTATGCACAAACTTCTGGAATCTACTGATTACTCTGGCTTGCAGTGAGTTGCACTACTGTATGGAGAGTTTTGCCTGTTTTAACAACTTAAGCAAGCATAAGAAATGGTGATCGTGTGGTGCTTAGTGATTTAACAGCAATCCTGCCTAATAGGATATTGGTGGCTATGGTTATTAAGGAACCAAAGACATCAAAATGTATGGGTTCTGAACTGAGTTCAGATCTATATGACTATATAAGCTAATGAGCCTGGATTGAAAATATTATGTTTTCAATCTATGACTCAAAGTTTTGTAGTTATGTAGAGATAAAAGATGGTTGCTGGATGGTTGTATTAGATCCTAAGATCTGGGTGCAGTGCTCTCAGATACAAAGTTTTTCACTGATTAAAGCCACAAGCTAGAAACTAGTCTGGGGATATTGGATAAGTAGGCACTAGATAGAGATTTTATGCACAAGCCTTCTGGCATCCACTGATTACTCTGGCTTGCACTGAGTGGAACTATTGTATGGAGAGTTTTGTCTGCTTTAATAATAGCTTGTGCAAGCATAAGAAATGGTGATCATGGGAGTGGAGGATACTTTTCCTTATAAACTTCAAAACCAAATTAAAGTTGACATCATTCACTTTATGCATTTGTATATATAATAATATTTTTTTTACATTATTATATGGGCAAAAAGGAAGAATATGAGTGTTAGTTTGTAATGTAATGAAGAAATATTTTACCTTTAATGTAAACAAAATAAAATATAAAATTTATGATGAGTGCTTGATTGTACACTAACATGATCATCATTAAAGGGAAAAGGTAAGATGTTACTTAATATGTATTTAATACAAACATATATATACTTGCAACACTTATATTTTTCTTTATTTGTTCATATTAATAATTGTGTTAAATATTTCAGTATATTTGATTAACTATCTATGTCATAAATGGTTTTCCTTGTCTATATTATGACTATTGCTCATAACAGGGGAATCTCAAATCATAACAATGACAGATGGGAATCTCAAACACTAAAGTTGGTTAAAATAAATAAATTAAGAGTTTCAAGTAATGATTTTAGAAAGTAAAGATGATTATGATAATCCTATACATGATATAAATCTTATTTAAGTTAATAGGGACATCAAATGGCTATACTTTGTGGGATCAGAGTTTGAGATAATATTTAGAAGCAACTGTAAACAAAGAATAACCATAAATGTTTAATCAAGTCTTTTATAATCTTGTTTTAAATTTTCTTTGTTAAAATACCAATTGCTGTAAATATAATTATTAAATTTATTCAAATGTTAAATTATGATTCTTGGTTTGTTTTTCTATAGTTAACTTTCAATTAGTCATATCTGCTCACATATTTATGAATATCTTATTTATGTACAAATAATTTCACATCCACATCTATTATTAAACACATACACATGTTTACACCTATCTATATTTTAAATGATACTAATATAATCTGAATTAGATGATCATGTAGAATCTCCATGGCTTCAAACTTGGGATAATGGAAATGAAATGCAACATGAATGAGGTAAGTTAGGTATATAATTAATGTTTAATTAGTTCTTAATCTCTCCTCTCCTAGGAATGAAATCAATGCATGTGTGTTATGTATAGGTACAAATAACAAAGATATATTCTGTTATTTACTGCGATGACCTCACCAACCTATTTACATATTGGAGAAAGTCTGTTCCATTACATATGGTGCTCCCAGTCACAGGGCATGAAAATTGTGTATTAGTATCATGCTTCATTAAACATATAAAATATATTCAATTGCTGGTTAATTTGATTTTATATTAATACACAATTTTATATTTTAAATCATAAAACAATAAAACATAAAGACATTTATAAAATTTTTTTTTGGTATGATGGATTGAACTTGAATATAAAAATTTACTAAAAATTTAAGAACAAACAAAACATATTATAATCGAGAACTTAACTTGCATTGAAATGGAGAGATTATGTAGTAAGAAAAAAATGTCAAATAAAACAACAATTCCTGTGAATAAAAAATTATATTTTGACAGGAATAGTACAAGTAATAGTGACGATGGATATTTCCATGATGTACAGTATAATAAGAATTCTTTATTATAGTTCAAAAGTTAAAATAATTAATAATAATATAAGAAATTTTAAAATGGGGTATTTGCAATATATATTACACACAAATAAAATGATAAGTGTGTGAATAAACAAATAAATGAATGAAATGCAATAATAAATAATTGGCTATTGAGTATATGTAGCTAAGTACTTTTGAAGAAATATCTTCATTATCAAAGCTGTGTGAGAAGTGAAATTGCAGAGTAAAACTGTTGCTATGAGAAATGCAAAGTGTATGCAAATTATATTTGCCATTTTTTTGGAAATTGTGCAAAAAAGCAAAGATAATTTGCATACACTTTGCATTTCTCATAGCAACAGTTTTACTCTGCAATTCACTTTACATTCGGCTTTGATATTGAAGATATTCCTTCAAAAGTACTTAATAGCCAATTATTTATTTATTATTATATTTTATTCATTTATTTATTTACTTCACACACTTATTTTATTTGTGTGTAATATATATCGCATATATCTTATTCATTACAAATATAGACACAAAGCGATTATTTATTAATTAAAATAAGATATTAGAAAATTCATGATTACTAAAAGCTAAATTAAAATGTGATTAGAAACAAGTAGTGAAAAAGAAAATGAACTTGAAATACAAAGTGAAGTAATAAGAAAAGAGGTAGAGAATAATATGTTAAAGGGTATAGAAAATGAACAGGACCTAGGTGTATTTGGGGAGACCTCAGTATTAAATGCCCAAGTCTCTGAAACCACTGAAATTTCGGATGAATCAAGAGAAGAGCAAGGAAACAAATGATATTTTACACAAGCAGATGAGTATAATGATGCAACAAATGTTCAGACAGATGAAAGCAGATCAACATCAAATGTTTCACCAGATGGATAATAAAATGTCTAACAATATGGATAACATGAAAGCAGATCAACAACAAATGAAGGCAGACATGAAAGCTATATCTGAAAAGATGAATAAAGATCAACAACAAATGTTGACAGATATGAAAGCAGATTATCAAAAAAATTAGATAATTTAAAAATTGTATTGAAAGTTGAAGTGTCCCAAATATAGACTTACATTAAAAATAAGATACAAAAAATTAGAAATGTTATTGAAGAAAAAGACTTTAATTGCCAAAAGAGATTTATTGAATTTGAAGGAAAATTAGAAAATAAAATGGAAATTAGATATATGAAAATAAAAAATATATATGACAATTTTCAAGATAAATTTCATCAAGATCAAAAAGAATCAAAAAAAACAATATCACTGAAAAGATGAAAAGAAACTCAGATAAATAATCATAAAAAATTTTCAATCAATAGAAAATGATTACCAATGTCTTAGCATTAAACAAAACTTAATGGATACAGAAATAAAACAAAATAAAAACAGCATTAAAATCTTATTAGAAAATTATATGAGTATATTGAGTCAATTAGAAAGTAAGAATACTTCAGTAGATCAAACAATAACAAATTTAAAAACAGAATATGATAAAAAATTAGAAAAGTTGATAGAAAAACATGCACAAATTTCTCAAAAGGTTAAACCTTCAGAGGATGAAATGGAAACAACCACGGAGAAATTAAATCACATATTAGAATCTATTAATAGGATTGAAGAAAAGAAAAAATTAGAGAACAATATTAAATGGGAAATGAGAGTGAATACAAACATATAACAAAATGATAATGAAAATATTTTTTACTCCACGGAAGAATATACAAAGACTCAACACCCAATCACCAATTGATATCCAATAAAAGTATAGTAACACCCAAAACCATACTTTCCAAATTTTAATGATGAATCAATTTGTGAAGTTAAAAATGTTTCAAGGTATGACCAATGGGGCTCCAATTGAACATTTAAATAGTTTAAATCTATAAATTTTTCATTAATAGCAACATTTCAGAAGGTGAAAAATTAATAGTAGCATATAGACATCTGTAAGGAGATGCTTTATCTTGATGGAAATCATTATTCCAAGTACCTAAGTGTCAAACATTGCTAATAAAGAATTTTTGGAATAATGATCACCAAGAAGCATTGTTATACCAAATCTTTCCGGAAAATATAGAATTGGTCTGGGTGAAACATTTGCTAAGTTTTTTAGAAGGCCCAGGTGGCAAAATTAAAAACCTTGGATACATATCATAGCCAAAAACAAATAATCTGGTTAGTAAAACACAACTTGCCTTTAAAGATTGAGGAATCATTATTATGTGCAAATATGCAAACATTGAACAAATTGCAGATCTATTAAACAACATCAAAGAGATACATAAATACCATTAATTACAAAAGAAAAATAATAATAACCCCAAACATCGGCCAGGTAAAATAAAAAAAAAATGATAGCATAGAAAATAAAATAGTTGGCAATCTACATCAAGTTTCAAACCTCAGTAATATAGCATCCACTAGCAAACAAAATTAAACAAAAGATGGTTATAGTAAAGTCATATCCAAAGTACAAATAAAGTAAACTAAAAAGGAACTTGGGAAGTGGTTCATCTCCTCAAAGATCCATATCACAAATGAAAAAAAATCAAACTATTAATAAAAGAAATGATCAACTTAACCTGTTCATGGGAAGATGAAGCACCAAATCATGCTTTACAAAGTTTCCCCATGATAGAAGTAATGTTTGAGGATTTAAGAGTCAAAGCCTTGTTAGATACTGACAGCCAAATTTCTTGTTTTTTTTTCCAACAAATTCTATAAAAGGGTTGTGGATAAAAATCTAAACATTAAAACACCACCTCTCAAGTCAGTACAGGTTACCATGTCTACCAATAAAAAGGGAAAATTAACTCAAAAAACAAATCTGAATCAAATTGACCATAAAACAAACATAAATCTATCATGTCTTTTTAATATTAAATGGTCTCATTCATTAAGTCCTCTTAGGAGCAGACTTTACCCATATGAACAAGTGTATGGTCAATTTTGAAAATAAATTAAGATAAGTGACGAGTTGTAGAAATGACATTGATTGTATATTATCTACCATACCTGAAGCACTGTTGAAAGAAAAATTGCAGAATCAAATTTAATTAAAGTTAATAATATAGAAGATTGGGATCTGTGATTAATGAATATAATATCATATTCTCAGAAATACCAGGAGTGATAGAGAGATTCCAGCAAAGAATTAAATTGTTTGAAAACCAATCATTTCAATCCAAATCATATCCAATCTCATATCAATATCAAAATAAAATTAATAAACAGATCCAGAAGATGATCAATTGGTGAATAATTTCCAAATGCTCCTCATCATTTTGCAATCCTATTGTAACAGTGAAGAAGAAATATGGGATGATTAGATTTTGTTTAGAAGCTAGACAGTTAAAGAAAATTACTATTCCAGATAAAAACATACTAACAGCCATAGACAATTATTCATGACATTTGGTAATAAGAAAGTACTTTCCACTTTTGATTTTATCTCCAGTTATTGGCAAATCGAACTTCATCCAGATGATCACCAATACCCTGCATTTCAATATGAGAGATTCACCTATCATTTTAGTAGGATGCCATTTGGATTGACTAATAATGGTGCTGGGTTAATAAGATGTCTGGATAATGCCCTTTCTTCTGAGATTAAACAGATAGCAACAATCTATGTAGATGATGTTATTATTGCATCTCATACCATTGAAGAACATCTTCAACATTTTAAAATATTCTTTAAAGTCTGATATGATAAAGATATAAAATCACTTTCAAGAAGAGTATATTGGTATGCAACAAAGTAATCTTCTTAGATCATATCATTGGTTGTAATGGGATGGGAGCTCATCCAGATAAGATCAGTGCAATACAGAATTTTTCTAAACTGAAAAATAAGAAACAGATCAGATTATTTTTAGGGTTATGTAATTTTTATAATCATTTTTATTCCAAATTTTCTGATCACATGAAACTGTTGTTAAAGCTAATCAGAAAAAACGAAAGATGGAACTAGACCAAAGAGCAAGATGAAGCATTTGCTACAATTAAAACAGGATTTTTAGAGCAAGTTAGGCTAGCTTTTCCTGACTTTAATAAGCTGTTTATTGTGCAAACTAATAATAGTGGTTTCAGATTAGGGGTAACTTGATCCCAAATCCAGGAGGATGATCAAGTTGGAGTCCTTGACTTCATTAGCCATCTCTTAAACAGTTCAGAAATAAATTATATGGTCTCTGAGAAAGAAGCAATAGCAATAGTGTGGGCTTTCCAGAAATTTCAACAAATGCTTGTTGGATTAGAGATGATACTGATCATAAAAAACCCAAATTCTTGAATCACAGCTATTTAACTAACAGTTGCCTAGTTAGGTGGAGTTTGCTGTTACAAAAATTCACTTATATGGTCAACAGTAAAATATATTCAGAAGTTATACAGAACCATGATATGTGGTTAGATGGATTCTGATTTGCATCATTCTAGATCTTTATGATTGTGCTTGAATCTGATTTAGTTTAACATACACAGCCACTATGTTAATGCTGTAGTAACTCATATATGACTCTGTCTAATATTGTTACTTTATCAGTTAGCAAAACACCCCACAAAAATAAATATTATTTGGCATATTAAATTGTCATATGCATGAATTAGTCACTGAGCATGAAGTTATTTAATACACTTAAATAATATCATACCCTGTATTACTTCCAGTCAATCTCATTCCATTGTATAATGTCTGTATGCATTAAATTAATTGTATTTTGAGTTCATAAATGAGTGTAACTTCTTTTAATTTATTTTCATTATTATTAATTATAATAAATTTATTTAAATTTACCTCATCTTTATTATCATTTTACCATAATCCCAATCCAACTAAATTATGGATTAAATATGTTTGATATGCATTATAATTAAGATATTAATATTGCCTTAAGTTTAGCCCATTATTAGTTTATTAACCCATTTTGTATTGCATGTCTGGTTAGATTTTGAGTCACATGTCTCTTCCTGTTTGGAGACAGGTTATGAATTAAAATAAGGCCTGTGTGTAATCTCAGAAATGTCATTCATAAGGTGTTAAATCATGGATCACTGGTAATAAGATTGAAGCTTGGTTGGTCATGGGACTTTCACATCCCATTTCAATCAGGTTTAGGGTATTTTACCTGGACTCTGGGTTTTGTTATGTTAATGTACAAATCTGACTGTTACATTGCATAATGCATGAATTTTTTCTCTGTATTTTTCTCAGAATAACTTATAGTTACGATGATCATATTTTTAGCTGAAGGAAAATAACATTCATAAGAATTTTAATCCAAAATTGAGTACTTTATCTTATGTACATATTTTAAATTTTATTATTAATGCATTTTGTTACTATATGTAATTAGAGTATGATTTTGATTGTATTGTATTGAATAAAACTGGTATATTTTGTATTTTATAGTCATTAACAATGGAAATATTCTTCAGATATGTCATAAACAAAAGCACATATTGTCTTGCACGAATAATGGATAAAAATTAGGTAAGTATATTAGGAGTATTTTAATTTTATAATTAAAAAATAATAATGTATGTGGTATAATAAATAAATTCTCTATGTTTTGAGCATGAAAATTACAACATTAACCTCAGACGATGAAACTTTCATGAAATGACCACCAAATAAAAAAAAAACTGATTGATGTTTTAAAAAAAATCAACTATTTTTTTGAAGACCATTGTATTAAATAATAAATTGTAAATCAAATAGTGATAGATGAATCCTCACATAAAGATCTTTCATATAACTGGCTAAAACTGTAGATAAATCGTGCATAATTGATACTTTATTGACATTTATAAAGAAACCATAATAATGGAAGGAAGACAAAAATTAAAAATGGCAAGTATAATATAAAAATTAAATCTCTATTTCATATTTCAATACTAGCTATTACAGTAAAATACTCTAGTTAAATAGAAAAAAAAAATTCTGTTAACCATAGTTTCCTTTCTTATTTGATAAACAAAAGTGCAAGGAATTTAATTCATTTTATTAATTTAAGTAATATTTATTTACTGAGGCTATAACCTCGACAATATGCGTATAAAATGCGATAGTAGGGACCTCTACAGGTGTTTTAACCACAAACTTACGCTATTAATTTAAATAATTTCATTAAAATCAAAAGAGATATGAAAGTATCATTAAATCATCTAAAGGTAAATTATCCCATTAAAGTATTTGATTGCGTTCTATTTTGATTCACAATGAAAAATTGAATTATTTCCTCTTTCTCTAACCTCATTGCTCAACAGCAGATTTAACCCAATTTTTATTTCTCTGTTTCCAGAAAAATATAGTTTTTACACAAGATATCCATAAATTTTTTACATTTTATATATACTTTTTTTATTTATAATATTTTATTAACATTTTTATAAATAATTTATAAAAATAATACAAAATTAGTCTAATATAAAGTGATGTATATATATGAAGATAAAGTTTTATTTGGGTTATACTGATATTATTTTGTTTTAATTTCCAATGCTTTAATGAAATAATATTGATCCTTATTAAGGTCTTAATCCACCTATTCTGAATGTTCAGCCATTCAATATATATATATATAAGAATGATTGCTCTTTATTTTACTCTCAATCTTATTATTTAAGACATAATATTTCTTCATTACGATCTTAAACTTGACAAGGTGGGAATTAAAACAAAATAATATGCGGTATATATTATTTTATTTTCATCATAAAATTATGGAAATATTAAATATAATATATATAATCATCTTTAATATTAAACTAAAAATTGAAATAATTTATTATTATTATTACTGTGGCACAGTTGCGTGTATTTTTACATTTAAATATCAAGAAATTTGTTTTGGAAGCTATCCGTATTTTAAAATCAAATGGAAATAATTTTGTCACGATTTTTTTACTTCTTGACATTGAAAAAGAACATGGGAATTACAACTTAAATCCGAGGTTAACATTAATTTTTAGAGATAATCCCTGCAGGAATGCTTTCAAATAAGCAAAGTTATATTTAAAAAAAAAGAATCTTGTAAGATAGAGATTGGGAATTGTATTAAGCACACTCGTGAACATTATATGTATGTAAAATTATCTGCTCAAAAACGATTTATAATTCTGAAGTGTCTCTCGGCAAAATAGTACTATGATCATAACGTGACCATTATTATCACTGGATTACTGCCCACTTTCTCTTAACAAAAGTTTATTAGTAAATTATTCTTATTTTTACAAACACAAAATATTAATTATAATTTTTTACAGTTATATAGACAAATAAAATTAATGTAATCTAAATAGACCTGTAAAATATTTTTATGTACCAGAAATAAATTATGATTTTTTAATTAAGTTTTTTTGTCTAAATTTTAAATCACACTCTTAATGATTGCTTTTTAGTAGTATACTGATTTATATAAGTTAATTAATTTTTGATAGTTATTCTGTTTTATGCATTCATTTATGTGATTTTGAATAAAAAATTGTATAATCAGAAATGTTTTATTTTCATAAAACAAATCATTGATATAAATAAATAAACTGCCCTCCAGTGTTTTCTTATTGTAAAGATTATTGAACACAAAAATTAGAGGGCAGTTCATTTATTTATATTAATAAGACGTGGAAATCATTTGATTGAAGTATAAAATAAATTAAATCATGTGCATAATCCTTAATATGATTGTTGCCTTCAGAAAAGTAGCATTGTATGTAAGAAATGTAATAATATATATAAAAAAAGAATTAAAGAAATCTTGTTTATTATTACTTTTAATAATGTATTTAATCAGAGGTTTAGTAGTGTACAACTGAACAAACTCTGGATTTTTAGTTATTAATTATTGATTTTTTTTTCAAAGCAATTAATTGTTATAAGTCTGATATTCAGCACTGAAAATGCAGTTGACTGACAGTATTAGATAGTATATTTATTTTATTTAATACTTTGACATATATATGATATAGAGAGTTTACTTTATTATTTTTTTAAATTTTAAATTAGACATGAGTTACAACTGGAAATATATAAAAATGTTAAAATGAAATAAGGAAATTGTTATTCTGAGAGAGCACTTAAATTTTCTGAAAATTTGTGAGATCTAAAGTTTTTTTCAAACTTTTGTGATATTACTTTAAATCTATCATACATATAAAAAAAGAAGCTACTATTTTGTTACAAATGGCTAAAGAATTTTAAAAGAAGTTATATTTAAACATTGCTAGAAAAAGAGTTACAATGTTTTATACTTTTTCAAATAAAATTATGGATCACTGTAAAATCTTATATGGACATTATTGCTAACATGAGATAGTTTATGAATTTTCAAGGAAAAAGACAAATTGCTCAAATGTTATAAGAGACTAATAATTCTGAATCATCAAGACAATGGAAAACAATAATTTACAATTTTAGATTGATATTTTGTATTAGAATTATTTGTATGAAAGAAAATAAATATAATAGATTTGTTGTGATTGATGATAATACATATGGTATTAAAAATGGAACAGCAGCTGATAAATTGATGTTTAAAAAAATAATAATTAAAATATAAAAGTAATGAAATATAAATTTATTATGCCTATTCATATAAAAAATTTTATAGAAGAAAAATATATGTAATAAATTTTTCTTCAGCTTCAATAACACCATGTTTATTTAATATCATTAGACTGTATAAAATATACTTCTTGGTAATTTATTGTTCCCATTGCTATTATCATAATACATCTCAATTGGTAACTAATCTATTATAGAAGATATTGGATTTTCATAAACTTGTATTAAATTCAGTGAAAACAGTTGATAATTATATTAAGGCAAACATTACTTGATATATGTGAATTACATTATATGAATTGATATGTCAATTACAATCTACAAATATTACTAAAAGCTTTTGTTAAGATATAAGTAAGCATCAGTTGAAATTTATTATTGATATATTGAAATGGATATAATAAGCAAACTATTCAAATAGATAGTTTTCTTATTCTATCCATTTCAATATATGTTAATGATGTATTTGTATATGATCCAAAACCTTCATAGAAAATATGTATTGAATGTGAATTTGGAATTATAGTGGGCAACTGATTATAAAAATGAACAATATGTAGAATATTTAGATATATGATTTCTAGAAATAGTAATCAATTAAAGTATAAAATCATTATAAAGCCTTTGAATGTAAGGGAATTTGCATATCCCTTAAAACAATGCATATTTTTAAAATATATTCTTTCAAAATTTAAATACTTCTACTGATTAATTTTTATCTGTGTAAATTTGAACTAAACAGAAGCAGAATATTGAGAATTACATTAAAAATTTAAATAAACATTTATTTTTAGTGCTGTTTCAAATTGTAATAAATTTAACCAGCCATTTAAGCTATTGTGCGCTTTTTCACGAGTGTTAAATAATAAATGAGTACTTCCACTTCCAACACAAGATATAGTATTTAGGAAAGAATAAAATGAATCCACTTATTCAATCCAACCCAAATGCTTATATATGGGCAAATCTTAAGTACTGTAAGTGAAAGTGTGAGTCATTCATTCAGATATCGTAAACAGTGGTTTAAAGTGAGTAGTCTATCCTCAACTTTCACTTACAGTATTTAAGATTTGCCCATATATAAGCATTTGGGTTGGATTTAATAAGTGGATTCATTTTATTCTTTCCTAAATACTATATCTTGTGGTGGAAGTGGAAGTACTCATTTATTATTTAGCACTCATGAAAAAGCGCACAATAGCTTAAATGGCTGATTAAATTTATTAAAAATTTAATAAAACAGATTATAATATGAGTTTGTGATATAATCACTTAAAATTGGTTTATAATAAAGTCAAATCAAAACATGATGAGATTGAAATTAATAAGGGATAGATTTTATTGCCTTACATTCCTAAATTATATTTAAAATTGAAAAAAGTTGTTTCCAAAGATTTAGATTTTTTTCTACCTTTGAATAGACTGCTGAACAATAAAAGAATAGAATAAACCAAATGATAAACATGAAGTTCCTTATATCTAAAAATTTGTAATGATATTTTACTTGCAATTGCAAGTTGGATTATTTCCATTATCATCAATTAATTATTAAATGTCTTTAGAAAATTTCAAACTATATTCAAACTTTTCAAATATATTTAAGTATTAGTAATAACATAATGTTTTGAGTGGGACTGCTCTCCTCTCTCCTTCAAGTGTAGCTGGGCCAACCATTGAGAATACCAGCATGGAAATCAAACCTGGAATCATAAAAAATTATGAATCCTGAAATTAATATGATACTCTAAAGAAGTGATTCTTTTCATTAAAGGCAATAGTCAATAGAAATTTATACATTTATCTATGAGAGTTCTTTTTCAAAGAATAAGTTAATTTAGTGGTTTCCAAATATTACAAATTATTACACTAGGTTGATTTATGGAGTAATTTATTATTGTTATATGAATAGATTTTTAAAATTTTCTTCTTCTTTTTTGCTTATCTAATAATCTCATCAATTCCCAATGAAACATATGTTCATTGGTACATCCATAATCATTACTTTAGATATTTCTTTCCCCCACTTTAATAGAATGCATTTAAAATAATAGACCTTGCATATACCAGTGAACATATGTTTGATTAAAAAAAGACAATAATATTGAAGAAAGAGAAAAATGTAAAAGGAAAATTAAAAAAACCTAATAACATAACAATAGCAAATAACCTTATAAGTCAATCTAGTGTGATCATTTGTAATGTTTGGAAACAACTCAATTAACCTTGTTCTTTTAAAAATAGAGAAAGCAAAAGAACTTCCTTAAATAAATGTATAAAATTGTGATTGGCTATTGCATTTGCCAAAATAACCTTGTTTGTTAGTGTCATCGTAAATCCAACATTCATGCATCTAAAGATCCCCAGTTTAATTCCTATGTTGGTATTGCTACTAGTGAAGCCAGAAATAATTGAAGTAAAGATGAAAATAATATTCAAAATGTTAGAATATATACTGTTAATAATAGTTTAATATACTTAAAAAAATGTAAATAAAAGTTTGAATTTTTCTAAATATATTTAACATTTAATTTTAGATGATGAAAATAATTATCATGTCGTTACAAGTTACAAATCAAATTGTCTATTCTATTATAAATGGAGACAGTTAATTATTGAACATTTTGTCAGTATAAAAAAATCTAAATTTAATCCTCAACTCAGCATTCTTTGGTCATGAGAAAGATCCTGGGCATTGCTGTTGTCCTTAGAAAATTAGCATTATATATAATTATTTAAACAGGGGTATCCAACCTACAGCACACAAGTTGAATGCGGACTAGCAAGGATATGAATGTGATCCAAATTATAAACTTATTTAAAACATTTGTATTTTTGTATTGAACTACTTCAATCATCTAGTATAATAATTGAATGTTTTTAGAAAAATTTAACTTAATTTAAATATTCCAAATACATTCAACTTTTAGTAATATTATATAGAAGCTATTACTAACAGTTGAATGTATTTGGAATATTTAAATAAAATTAAATTTTTTTAAAGACATTCATATTAGATGATGAAAATAATCCAATATAAAAACACAATTCAAACATCATCATCACACACCTTCAGAAAAACATTAATTAGAACATTTTTTGTGATCATTTAAAGAAATGAACATATACTCTCAATATTTGTGTACATACATGTCTTCATTTTTATGAAAGTGTGCAGATTCCAGTATATCATTTTCCAATCACAACAGTAAAATTAACATCATCAGATATTATGTGCTTATTGTGATTTGGCAAGGCTGTGATTATCAATAATATTTCAATTTACCATTACAATGTTAGAAATTTAAAGACAAATAAGCATTTTTATTTGATTACTAAGGGTATTTCCATATGGCATCAGTGCTTTACATAAAACAAGTGCATCAATTAACAAACAAGAATTTTCTTATTGATTGAATGATTAGACTATCTGGCAGGCTGAAAAATCATTGGCTATCAGCTGCATATCTCTCCATATATTGGAAAATGCACAGCCTTTACCAGTGTTGAAATCTTGCAACACTCAACATCATCATTAGACAAGGGGAGTGTGAAAGTACTCTAAACATAATTTATATTTTCCTGTCAATTAATTTACATAATAAAAGTAAATAAAGTCCATTATCTATTATTATATTTTTAAAATCCCAGCACAGCTTTTACAACATCTCAAGAGAAAAAAATGATCTTTCCCTTCCTCACTTAAGTGGACTGATGACTACTCGTTTGTTCGTAAAAAAAATTATGCAAGTTTTCAAAAACTATAATTTGAAGAGGCATTAGATGCAAAAACAATGTTTTAAAATTCAATAAGGATAAAACATTGTGTTATGAAAATCAAATAGAAGAATTTTTTTAAAAATCTGTCAGATGACAACTTGGGAGAATTTTATTGTAAAAGCTAGTTATGCAATAGCATATTTAATAACAAAAAATCAAAATCATTAGATGATTATGAATTTATTAAGAAATATATGAAATGTGTGATAGATATAATCTGCCTTGAAAAGAAGGGGGATATTGCTAAAATCATTTTTGTCCACCAGACTATAGCCAGATGAACTGAAGAAATTGGAATATTTATCAAAACAAGTTCAGAGAATGAAGTTGCTAATTTTAATTTTTTTTTGCTTTGGCTATGGATGATAGCAGTGATATTACAGGTATGGCTCAACTTACCTTTTTCATTAGAGGCATTGATGATGGATATAATATCACTGAAAATGGCTTTTTTAGTACCATTAATGATTTTCTTTGTTCCTTGTCAATTTATCTGGTATACATACTGATGGTATTCTGGTGATAGATAAAAGAGAAATAATTTTAAATTAATAGATGATGATGCAATTGCTTCCCAGTAAAGTATCAATGTATAATACATCAAGAAATTTTATGTACAAAACTTTAGAAATGGATAATGTCATGCAAATCATCTTAAAAATTGTGAAATTTCATTAGGTTTAAGGGATTGAATATCCACCAATTCCATGAATTTCTTAAAGATATCACTGTAATATTATTTACTTTTTGTAAGTAAAATGGATAAAATCAAGATCAAATGTCAAAAACATATTATGATTTGCAACATGTTATAAAATATTTATGGTATTTACAAAAATAAACTTGACAATAAAAGCTGGCTTAAGGATTTAGCAATTTTATTGAGTTTAATAACTCATTTAAATAATTTAAACATGCACCTTCAAACTGAAACCCAACATATCAAGACAATGTTTTAAACCACATCACTGCATTAAATAAAATTGAAATTATAGCAAGCTGAAATAAAGGAAAACAATTTTATGCAACTTGATATATTAGCTTCATATGTCCCATGAATAGAAAAAAATATAGAGGCTTTCTTTTTGATTTAAATGAATATGTATAGAAATAATTTTATTTTGTTTTTTAATAGATAATTTATAATATTTCCAGACAAATTAAATTATGATCTTAACAGAAAATATGTATTTCAATACTGTAATATTTTTAATAGATTCAACACAGAAAAGCATCATCAATTATTGAAATGTAAAAAATATATTAATGCAAAACTAGAAAAATGTAAACTATTGAAAAAAATATTATTAACATATGATATTCCTAACCTACAAAATCATGTTAATAAGTTTAAATTATAATTCACAAATAACTTAAGAATACTAACAGACTTTGAAGATTGTTCAGACTTAATTGTAATTAATAAAAAGATAACTTATACTCTATTAAGAACTACAGCAAAGACAGTTGGTAAAAAAAGCAAGAATTTACTAGTATTGAGACAAGAAAATGTATAAAGAAAAAAAAAGAAAAATGTAAAAATGATCCATAAAGAGGAATTAAATATCCAGGTTTATAAAATGATATAAAAAATAATTAATAATTATTTTAAAAATATAAATGTAAATTGGCAAGAAAAGCTAAAGAAAAAAGTCTTAAAGGTATAAAACAACATCTTAATATTGAAAGGAAAATGTTTTTGCAATAAAAATTACAGATGCAACTATTACTAAATGAGTGATGACATTGTGAAATGTGTGAAAGAGTTGTAAAAAGAATTATGTAATAAAAAAGAAGAGTAAAAACCCCTACAGTTATTACATCTTGTGAATTGCTGTGCATTTTAAATGAAGTATATTCTTTTATGCTTCTCTTTAACTTTCTTTGCATATCTTCATATAATCATATATATATTGCTTATAACACTTCTTTCATATACACTTCAATGCAAACAAATTTTCTTAAAAACTTTTTTATTTTCATTACAGTTTCGACTGTCCAGCAGTCTTCATCAGAGAAGAAGATTGGAGCTTAGAGAGAAGATGATTTGAGATCTGATGAAAGAATTATTAAATTTTTGAATATTTAATTTAGTTTTTTTTTTTTTAGCTTAATTATTTAGTTAAAGATTTGTTGTTTGCATGCTTAAATTGTAAAATTCATTTTTGAGAATGAATTTTCAATATTTTATTGTGCTATTTATTATCTATTATTAGAATTGTTTTAGATTTGTTTTAATTTAGGTCTTAGAATTATGTTTTTGTAAATATTTTCATTCAATAATATTCCTCTATTAATAGACCTATCACTGCAGGACATTTTACTTTTGTTTTTATTATCATATGACTGCTTTTGGAGTTCTTATTTGGTATTATTTTTCTTTTCACTTTTATTTATTAAAACATTTTACTATTAATAGTTATGGGAATGATATTTTAAATTATTCTTGTACCTGGACTTTAATATTTTTTATTAATAGCTTTAAAATTTTAATTTATGAAAGTGTGTTTTTTGTACCATATTTAAATATAGTATTATTTCAAATATCTTTTATATTTTTCATAATTTATTAGCATTGTATGTTCAATAATTTCGAGATGTAAAGATATTTAAGCAATTAAAATGAACAGATGAAACCAACAATTTATTAACAAGTCTAGATTTTCTTTTACTTTTATTTTCAGCTTTTCAAAATACCATTCTCCTTTCTGGAGTAAACAGCTCAGGGCTTTTGAGTGATAATAGTGAAGTAAATGCATTAGAAACTAGATTTTATCTTATGATGAAATTTAGAATAATTATATGGCATATTAAATCATTTATGTACTTTATCACTGTTCACAATGCTTTAATTACTACTCTCTTTGCAGTTTCGATTGCTCCAGCAATCTTCTTCAGAACTACAACATAATACAAATATATGAATATAAATATACATGAACATATAATTAACATTTTAAATATACATCTTATAATCATCATTTATTTATTACTTTTAAATATTATATATTTTACCATTTTACATCCTATATTTATTAATTAAAACCTCTTATAATCATACATGCTCTATTTTTATTTTTTATTTTACTCTTATTACTGTTTAAATATTTAACTCTAACTTAATATCTTTTATACTTTACATTATTAATATTCATTTTATTAACAATCAGTATTTGTAATTTATTCATTCAATAATTTATAGTTTAATTTAATCTATATATTATTATTTTAAACATATTTTTACACATTTTTCATTTACATCTCCAAACCTCAACTACTAAATTCAAATTTTAAAAAGTTAGTTATACTTTTAGTAGTTCCTTCTTTAAAATTTACTATTTATATTATTAGCAGTTCCATCCTCATATTTTTTTATATAACTATAACTTTTAATTTTTTATTTTATATCAATATTTTTTTCAGTCCAAATCTCTATTTAAAACTGGCTTAATATTATTAATATAAATAGCCTCTTTTATTTCTCTATCCCATTTATTACTCATAAATTGTATCATCATTATACAATCCTTATTAAACTCATGCCATGTTTTTAATTTATGTAAATAGATCAGTAAATTTTTATCATATTTATATTATAATAGTCTTCTATATATTGAAGTTTTTATTTCTTCTACAAAATTTACTTTTAGATTATTAATTTGACACTTTTTACAATTAATCTCATATATTCCATTTATTTCATTACCTGAATTTTTATTATAAATACTAATATACTTATTTTCTAAAATACTAATCATATTTTTTCTCTTTTTATTAACTATTTTAACATTTAATACATTACTAATTTTTTTATTAATTTTACATATAACTTAAAAAATTTTAACTACATAATTATTCCCTGTCTTTATACTTATATAATTAACTTTATTGCTACTTCTTTATTTTTTATTATTTATATATTCTATTTTATTTTCTACTAATCTAATATTATCATTTATAAATTTATTTGGATAATCATTATTTATAAATTCTTCTATAATTAAATCTACTTGTTTAACATAATCTTTTTTGCTTGAACAATAATTTACTGCTCTATGAATTCTTTAATGTATTGTATTTACTTTATGCTTTGTATTTATATTTGAATGTCAGTTAGTTATATTATTATCTATATTACTTGTTTTATGAATTGATGTTTCAACCCTATATTTCCCTCATTCATATGACTTCATCAATTTTATATCTAATTATGTCAGTATATTATTTTCTTCTTTTTCTACAATAAATTTAATATTCTTATTTACCTTATTAACATTTTCTATAAATAAATCTATCTGTCTTTGTGTTTTATTAAATATCAATAAATAATCATCTACATATCTCCTAATAAAGATTGGAGCATTATTATTCATTAACATTAACTTCTCTAATTCTTCTACATAAATATTACTCAATACTCCACTTAATGCTCCTCCTATTATTAAACCTTCTTTTTGTTTATAGAACCCAATCATTAAATTGAAATGTTACTTCTTTACAACATAATTGTATAATCTCTTTTAATTGTTTTATAAGTATATTTATATCGCTATTATTATTCTTTTTATATTTATTAATTATTATATCTATTGCTTTCTCTACATTAATATCTGTATACATTGATAAAACATCCATTTTAATCATTGTGAAATTAGAAGTGCTATATTTATTTATTGTATTTTTAATATCACTTATTAAAACTTTATTATTTTTATATATGATTTACAGACAGTATCAATATATAATTACCAATATATAAATGAAATGTGGGTAAAATATATTTAAAATAATAATATTATAGATTAAAGTAAATTATAAATTATTGAATGAAGAAATTATAAATATTGATTGTTAATGAAATGAATAATAATAATAATAATAATAATAATAATAATAATAATAATAATAATAATAATAATAATAACAACAACAACAACAATAATAATAATAATAATAATAATAATAATAATAATAATAATAATAATAATAATAATAATAATAATAATAATAATAATAATAATAATAATAATATGATGTCAGGGGTTTGAACTCAATCTCAAAAATTAATAAGTTAAAACATTGAATCAAGGATATACAACCACACTTGCTTGGTATACTTGAGACGAAAATTTATGCTGGATCACAAATTGACCCAGACACATTTAAATATGGAAGGTTTCTGTGCATGCTCCAGAGACTCTCCCTCAGCTGGCACCGGACTCATAATTGCTAGAAATTGCCCATTCACAACATTCAAAATAATTCACATTGACATGAACTTATTAATTGCAACCTTCAACCAAAAAAGCATAACAATAAATCTGGTTTTTGTATATATGCCTTTACAGGATAAAAAAATAGATACCATAATTGCAAACATTAATTCAAGGTTAGCTACAACTTCAAACCCAACCGTGTTAATTGGAGATTTTAATTTAAAATATCAGGAATTTACCCAACGTTGGCTTCACAGAATAAACATACCACTAATGAGTGGCCAAGGTTTTTTGCCAGATGATACCATCTCTTTCCACAATAATCGCTTCTCTTCACTTATTGATCTGTGCTTTTATTCTCCAATGCTTCACCACCTTATTGAAATAAAACTAACTCCCTCAACTTTTTCTGATCACTCAGCTCAAATATTCACAATTGACTGCACCCAAATTCAAATATCACCCTTTCTACTTACAAGAACAATAAGAGTTTTACTCCCAGAAACAACCCCTGAATTTCTGTTCTCTGAGACCTACATAATGCTAAACAAAATCAAGATATGACTTTGAACCCAGTTCAGAAATATCTAGCATTTATGGGAATGTTGTCCTTTAACATCAACCATATAACAAAAAACAACCCCCACCATCAAGACTTTTGTCTCTGGCAGACCAGTTGCACCAAGGAATAATCATGATTAACCCATCATTCTGCACCCAGCAGTATATATTCAAGCTTACAGATGCATACAATAAAGCATGTGATGAACTCAAAAGCTATCTGAAGATAAAGAAAAGCAAGGTATGCCTAACCAGGCCACACACTTGGACAAGAGATTATATAAGATGGGCACTGGGGAACCAACCAGATGTAAAAGTGCCAATGGCACTATATACAGATAGTGGAACATATGCAGGACACAATATGATTATGCCAATTTTTGAATATTTTAAGGAGAAATTACAAGAAAAACAACCATATAAAATACCACATAATCTGTTTGGCCCACCAGAGACAAAAAACCCATTCACAAAAGATCTATTCACAACAAAACTGAATACTATTTGAAACACTTGCCACCCAGGTAGTCATGGAGTCCCATTGTTTGTATTAAAGCATCTAAGTAAATTCACAACAGAATATTTGTGTCAGTTAGCAAATCATCTAGCACAACAAATTCAACCCATGGAGGGTGTCTATCCAATAGCCATAGTACCCTATAATAAAAAGAAAGCAATTATCCCACCTATTACAGACCTCAGGCCAATATCTATGGGACCTTTGCTGACAAAATTATGGAGAAAATTATTAAAGATGAAATTGAACCATATATAATACCACTTATCTCTGAAGCACAATACGCAAAGAAAAACTTTTCAACAACAAAAGCAGCCTTATTTTTCAAAGCAATTCTAGCCACAGTAAAACAGCAGAAAAAATATGGACCCATTGTCAAGCAGCTTGACATAGAAGCTGCATTTGACTCAGTCAATATGTATGTATATACTTCTGAAAATGCTAAAAGACACAGAAATTCCTAGAACACACCTATATATAATTGCAAACCTGCTTCTGAACAGAGAGATCCATATAACTTTAAATGGAAGAAACTCACCATCCTTCACACCCACCAAATCTATATCTCCAAGGATCCCCTCTTAGTTCACTATTGTTTATATTTTACATCAATCCCCTTATTAAAAGCATACAAAATTCATTTACTGGGATCGAAATACCAGACACAACACAGTGCACTACATGCATTGCCTATATGGATGATGTTACCATATTCCTAACATCAAAAAAAACAAATACCACAACTCCAAAAGATATTGCAAGAATATTCGCAAAAATACGAATTAACATTTAACCCGGCAAAAACCACAGCCTGGTCACTATACACTGGTAAACCATGTACATCAATTTACAAATCAAAACCAAACTCTTTCCTAGGGTTCCCATTTCATATGGGAATTACAGGAATGAGATGCCATATCCAAAATAAACTTAAAGAAGAAGCCACAAAAATTATAAATTCCTTGGCCAAAGCATATCTTTCACTATATTCCAAAGTACAGTTAATTAATCAGCTTATCACAACCAAAATAACATACTATGTACCGGTTATTTCATTCTCAAAGGCATTCATTTTAAAAATTAAAACCATATATAATAAACTACTTTGGGCCAGAAAAACAGTAGCAATTTCCACAAAAAAACTTAGCCAACCCATAATAAAAAATGGACCTGGCTTGCACAACATCAATATTTTTCATCTACAGAAGTTAAAGAACTCAATAATCATAATACTTGCCAAATACACAAAAATTAACCACTTGCTAGAAGTTACTCCAACAGATAGACCACCTCCAAAAGTTTCTTTTTGCACTAACATTATATACCAATGCAAAACCATAGACAAGATTCCAGAACAGTATTTGCATAAGTATTCATACTGGGATATTTATGGTTTAATAAACAGAGAAGCAGATACTAATGTTATACAACCTATGCTAGGAATTAACAACAAGAGACTACTCAAGGAATATAAAAAATGGGCTCTAGAGCCCAAATACTTTGATTTTATCATCTCATTGCCTATCCAACAACCCACTGTTTTATCATAAAAGAATGTACATATCTATTGACCCCTTCTGTGGACTCTGCCATCGAGCAGAAGAGACACTGGACCACTTTATTTATCAATGTGTAGCACTTAACCAAATATGACAGATGATGTGTGACACCTACAGAAAACTGGGTACAATCATTAATCACATAATGGCTGCTTTTCAGGGAAGATCAATACCTAGCGTTAGGGCAGCCACATTTGTTCTATATGCATACTGGTGCACCCGATGTACTTTCTTAATTGGCAATAACACCAGACGACACCCAGCTACATTTAGCAACAAACTGCTACACGTTCAAAATAGAGATAAAATAATAACCAACCCCCACTTATATGCAGCAACATGGTCATTGTTAAAATAACCATCAGTGCTGTGAATGCTGCAAAGACAACTATCATACAACTAACATTCAAAGTGACATGCGGACAAAACTAAATAAGCTCATCAAACTTTAGAACTCTGATTATTTTTGCTTTTTTATTTTTTATATTGTTATAGTCCATTAATCACAAAGTGTAACCACTAAATTCATATATATATGTTTACCCTAATATTATTCATTGTATGCTAAATTTGAAATTTTCTAGATGTAAACTTGTATGAACAATTGAGATCAGTAAAGCCTTTATTGAAACAACAACAACAACAACAACAACAACAACAACAACATAATAATAATAATAATAATAATAATAATAATAATAATAATAATAATAATAATAATAATAATAATATGTTCTGCCAATGACATCTCATGCCAGTAGTTCCCAGATGGAATGGAAACCCAGGGAATGAGCCTGCCTTTGCCTGGAAAATGGATGTACATGGCCTTCCCATGAATATGGCCCATGCTCCTGTTTTTCTGGATTGAAACATAGTTTAAATTCCTTTGAGTATTCTTCTAAAATCATCCGTAGTTTTGGTATCTGTTTTTTTGATGTCAGGAAAACTGTAATATCATCCATGTATGCAATGCAGGTCAATTTTTGACCTGTTCCTGGGATCTCCATTCTCTCAAATGCCTGTTGTAGTCGAACAAGAAGGGGATTTATATATAAAATGAATAAGATGGCACTAAGGGGGGACCCCTGTGAAAGTGATTTTGTTGGTATGAAAGCTGGTGAATTTCTGCCATTTAGGGTAATGTGAAGCTCACGATTTAAGGATAAATTTGTTATAACATATACATGTGATTTTGGCATTTCAAGGCCATTCAATAATCTCAACAGTATAGATATATCAACATTGTCAAAAGCCAAAGCAATATCCAGCTGTACAACAATCGGGCCATATCTTTTCTTTTCTCTAACTGATGTCAAAATAGCCTTAAATAACATAGCAGCTTGTGTGATAGATGGATGTTTTTTTGCAAATTGAGCTTGAGAAATCATCGACAAAATAAATGGTTCTATTTTATCTTTAATTACTTTCTCTAAAATCTTTATGGGCAATGGACCCATTGATATTGGCTTTATCTCTTATAACAAAGGGATGGGCTTCTTTTTTTATTAAATGGCACCATCGCAATTGTATTAACTCCCTCCATTGTTATTATTCCCTGCCATAAATAATTTTCCAGCTGGCACAGACATTTGCTAGTCAGCTTGTCAAGGTGTTTTAATATAAACAGTGGAATTCCAAGGCTTCCTGGGTGACAGATGTTTGGCATTTCATTCATTTTTATTATAAAATCATCTATTGCATATGATGATTCAATCTTTGCCATTCCAAATACATTTGGATGATATTGTATCAATTTCCCTGGTCCCAGCTTATCTTTAAAATAGTTAACAATTGGTAAGATCATATTATTTCCAATAAATGTTTCATTGTTGATTTTAATTGCTAATGGCACTTTGATTTCCGGTCCCCTCCCTAATGCCCAACTAATGTATTGTCAAGTCCATGTGTGTTGATGCATTAGACAAAGTCTACTTTTTTATTTTTTAAATAGCTCTTCAGTGTTTCACATGCCTTGTTATAAGCATTTGTTAGTATATGTATATGTTTCTGAGTGTGTTGAGTAGGGGTTATCGCCACAATACATTTATGAATTTGTTCTGCAAGCTTCAACAACCCTGATGAAGGTGGCTGATTTTTCACTATATGATTAATGTTAAATGACAAGATATTAATGTAAGCTAAATATTGCTGTATTGGGTTTAAGGTCATTGAAAGAATCTTTATTCCACATAATATAAGTCTCTGAAAAAATAAATTCAGGCGTTAAGGTTGGAATCAACATTCTTATTGTTCTAGTTAGTGGCAGTCTAGAGACTTGTATATTACTGAGGTCAATTGATATGACTGAGCTGAGTGATCAGATATTGCTGATGGGATTAACTTTATGCTTATTAGATGATGAAACACTGGAGAGTAAAAACAAAGATCAATTAATGTTGAAAATCAGCCATTATGAAATGAAACAGCATCTTCAGGTAAGAAACCCCTTGCATTCATTAATGGAACCGATAATTTATGTATCCACTTATTTACAAACTCATCATATGTTACATTGCAGTCACCGATCAAAATTGTTGGATTAGCTGTAGATCCCAGTGTTGAATTAATTGTGGCAATTATTGTATTTATTTTATATTTTTGCAATGGCATATAAACAAAGATTACATTTATTTTAATTATTTTGTGAAATAAAATAATGATTAATAGATTTGCATCAATGTATATGACTTGAAAATTGGTAAACTGGCAAGTGGGTAGCTATCAAAAGTCCTGTCCCGGCTGATGGAGAGGTAGTCTCTTGAACATGCGACAAAGCCCTCACTATTTAGAAATTTTGCTGGATCAATTTGTGATCCTGCATAAATTTTGGTTTCAAGCAGTCCCATTATATGAGGTTTTGTTTCCTTGATCGATTGTTTCAACTTAAATATTTTTTCAATTGAATTCAAACCCCGTACATTAAAAGAAGCAATTTTAATTTTCATTTATAAAGATTTACTTTTTACTTTGAATTTATTTGAATTTACTTTATCTTTAATTATACTTATCTTAGGCTGTCTATCAATTATAAATCTTGGGCATCTTCAAACTCACTTTCAGTTTCAACATCAGTATATCTGCATTATATGTTCACTACTTAAAATATGGACATAGAGTAGATTGTGTTAAGAATATAATTCCATTAAATTATATTAAAGAAATTAATAGAAGGAAAATATATGAAACCAATTACATTAATTATAACAGAAATAATTGTATGAACATTTATAAACAACGATTAATTTAACTAATAATTGAATAATGAAAAATGAATGGAGGATTTTATAATATGTGTTATTATAAAAGTTATTTAAGTGTAATTATAGGCTTGAATTAATTTTATATAGAGCCAGTAGATATCACTATGTATGCAATATAGGTTATTTTTGTAATTAAAACATATTGAAAAGGGCAAAAATTTAAAATTTTCCAAAAAAGAGCTTTTATATGTTATTTTTATGTGTTATGATTATATGACTATATTACAGCTACTGTCATATATCATTTTGTTGTTAGATAAAGATATTTTATTATATATAGGATTTATTTTTAATCTTTCATAAGTATTTCACCATTAATTCCTTTTCTTAAAAAGTATCTAAATACTTTAATCCCCTCTCTTTTTTCATTGTAAACTTAATATTGTATTTATTATTGTTCAATTCTTTAAATGCATTAACAATACTTCTACTATTACTATTAAGAATTGAACAATAATAAATACAGCATTAATTTTACAATAGAAAAAGGGAAGGAATTAAAGTATTTAGAAATTTTTTAAGAAAAGGAATCACTGGTGAAATACTTATTAATTATTATATTAAGGATAAAGAAAAAGTGATCTGATTGATCCAAATTCATATCAACCCTGGTCACAGAAAATAGCAACTTTGAAAGGGTTTAAGTTAAAAAATGATAAGTTAACATTGAATATAAAAGAAGCAATTGAACAAAAATTGGAAATTGAGAATGATTATGTCAGTATGGGATATGAAAGATAATTTAATAAAAAAGTTTGAGAAATAATAATAATACAAAAGATAATGTAAGGGGTGGGTATACAAATAATGAAGTGGGTTTCAGTTCCATATTAAGAACATTTATATAAGACCTTGATAAAAGAAAAGTTAGCTGAAGCCATTAAAATGGGATGGAAAAATAGTAAATCTTTAGGGAAATTAATGTGTAACTAAAAAAAAGGGTAATATTATAAATACGGTAGAGTTAGTTTATAAAATTAGTTGTGATCTTTGCACTATAATATATATAGGTCATACAGGAAAGACTACCATGGAAAAAGGTAAAGAGCATGATAAGGCAATTAACAAAAAGGGTATAAGATCAAGGCCATATATATACTTTTTTGAATACTAGTCATAAAATGAATTATGAAAAAATATTCAAGTAATAAAGTAAGGTTAAAATTACAAGAAAAAAAAAAGTTATGAAACTTTGTATATTAAAGAAAATTTAATGAATATGTAAATATGGTTAAAGATTCAGAACAATTAGTTGGAAAATGGATATGGTTAGATTATTGAAACATTCGAGTTATAATTTTAAAACTAAAAAAGGAGTATTATTATTTATTTTTTTTAAATTATTTGTAAATATATATATATATATATAATATACAAATCAATATATATATCAAAATACAGTACAATTTATATAAATTATATTTTTTTAGAAGTACTTTCGACTAAACACTTTGTAGTCTTTATCAACTATATAACATTGAATAATCAAAACGAGACAACCCTTAACAATACCCATAGTTCAATTCAGATTTCCCACAATTCTATTATCTTAACATTTGATGACTGGCGATTCATTAACATTTGACGATTTCTTGAAATCAACATAGCCTCTTTTATTTTACGTTTATTATGACAACGTTCAATTTGAATAATTTTCATAGTTTTATAATCAAATTTAAATTCATATTGACAAGATATATTATGATCAAACATAACAGATGATGAAGGTTTATTTACATCTGTTCCATATTGATTCTCTTTTTGAATTCTATTATATAAAAGCTTATGTTCTTTTATTCTCTTCTCAAATGTACACTTAGATTCACCAATGTATTGTATGCTGCATCCACATATCAATCTATATATAATAGAATTTTGATTGAACTTTGAATTTTAGAATTATTAAGCAATCTATTTATGTTATTTGTAGAGAAAAAAGCAATATGACACAAACCATTATAAATTTTCCTAATAAACTTGACCTGCTCATCTACAAATAACATAATAGATTGCTTAATAATTCTAAAATTCAAAATTCAAAGTTTAATCAAAATTCTCTTATATATACATTGATATGTGGATGCAGCGTACAATACATTGGTGAATCTAAGTGTACATTTGAGAAGAGAATAAAAGAACATATGCTTTTATATAATAGAATTCAAAAAGAGAATCAATATGGAACATATGTAAATAAACCTTCATCATCTGTTATATTTGATCATAATAAATCTTGTCAATATAGATTTAAATTTGATTATAAAAATATGAAAATTATTCAAATTGAACGTTGTCATAATAAACGTAAAATAAAAGAGGCTATGTTGATTTCAAGAAATCATCAAATGTTAATGAATCGCTAGTCATCAAATGTTAAGATAACAGAATTGTGGGAAATCTGAATTGAACTATGGGTATTGTTAAGGGTTGTCTCGTTTTGATTATTCAACGTTATATAGTTGATAAAGACTACAAAGTGTATAGTCGAAAGTACTTCTAAAAGAATATAATTTATATAAATTGTACTGTATTTTGATATATATATATATATTGATTTGTATATTACATATATTGTGAAATGAATACAGATATCAAACTTTATTTATTACATATATAATGGATTTAAAGATTCTAAGTAAAACGTGGATTTTAAAAGAATGGCTAAAGGTAACGTTAAAGATTATTACGTTAAAATGTAGATTAAACTTTTTAAATGCCTGTCGTGATTTAGAAGTTTTCCCAAATTGCTGTTTAGCAAAAATAAACAAATCTTGCAAATTATCAGATAAAATTACTAACGATATAAAGGAAATTATTTTAAAGAATATAATTAAGCAATGCAAATGTTTGCTATTTCGTCAACGGAAATATTTAACGGCTTTAAATCATTTTATTTTGATGAAAAATTGTGATGATTGGTTTAACTATAAGTGTTTTTGTCAAAAATTTTTTGATAAATTTTATTTAAAAAATGTTGATAAATTTAACAAGAAAATTGAACATTTGTTTCATAAAAATTTTCTGGATAAAATGAATGATCAAAATTATGTGAACTTGTCTGGTATAAATTTGGATTTCAGTCAAAAATATATTTTAAATTTTGGATCGAAATATGTTGGTGGTAGATGGAAAGATTGTAATCTTGAATTGAATTCTGCAATAGATCATTCATTTAGTGTGATTATGCGAATATTTGTAATAACATTGTTAAAGAAGTTAAAAATAAAAACTTTAAATATAATAGGAATGATAAATGGTTAAGTCAAATTAATAAATTTAAAAGTTTCCTATTAAATAATGACTTAGTGTGTTTAAAGGAGGACAAGGGCCTTCGTATGTGTTTGTTTACAAGAGCGAAATATAATGAAAAAGTTATGGATCAAATGAAAAAGCTTAAATTTCAAAATAGTGAAATAATAAATATTGATACATCTCGCATGAAATTTATAAATGAAATTTTAAAAAAAGCTAAGAATAAAGCTATTGATAGTCATACATATTATAACTTATATCCATCATCTGCAATTTGCCCTAGGATATTTTCGAATATAAAGCTACATAAAGAAAATTATCCATTGAGATTGATCGTTGATTTTGGTGGTGCATATTATTATCAAACATGTAGATATATTGAATTATTACTTCAAGATATTTTAGGTTTTGGAGAATATATTATTTCATCATTGTTTGATTTTGTAGATAAAATTAAGAATATAAATATAGATTTACATGACTCAATTTGTACTTTTGATATAAATGAAATGTATGGATCAATAGATAGAATAGAGTCAATTAATATTATTTATAATGCTCTTGTTTCAAAAAATGTAAAGTCTGATATTATAAATTTTATTATAAAAGTATTGCAGTTTATTGATAAAAATATTTATGTTAATTTTAATAATGAATATTATAAAATGAATTTTGGGTGGCCAATGGGTCTTCCTGCTGTTGCTCAAATTTGTAATTTTGTTATATCAACATATGAAAGTAAATTTTAAAACAATTGAAATATCAAGAAATTAAAGTATATCATAGATATGTGGATGATGTTTTTATTTGTGGAAAACAAGAATTAATAATCAATTTATTTAATGAATTAAATGAGATTAAGGATATAAAATGGGTTATAACTAAAGAGAAATACAATTCCATAAAATTCTTGGATATTCAAGTTACTCTTAATGATTACAGTTTGGATTATCTTATGTTAATTAAACCAATTGAAACTAGAGGTTTTATTCCATATGAATCACATGTACCTATGTGTCATAAGCTGTCTGGATTGAAATCATTCTTATTTCGAAATGAAAAATTATGCAAATATTCTAGTGATAAAATTAAAAATGTACATTTATTTGTTAATGACTTGTTAAAAATTGGTTATTATAAAAATGCTATTGCTAATATTATTAAAGGATTTAAAAGAAATCAACACTATAATAAAATTAAAAATAAAAATATCAAAATGAAATGGATTTCAATGCCATTTATATCAGATGAGCAGGTCAAGTTTATTAGGAAAATTTATAATGGTTTGTGTCATATTGCTTTTTTCTCTACAAATAACACAAATAGATTGCTTAATAATTCTAAAATTCAAAATTCAAAGTTTAATCAAAATTCTATTATATATAGATTGATATGTGGATGCTAGCGTACAATACATTGGTGAATCTAAGTGTACATTTGAGAAGAGAATAAAAGAACATATGCTTTTATATAATAGAATTCAAAAAGAGAATCAATATGGAACATATGTAAATAAACCTTCATCATCTGTTATATTTGATCATAATAAATCTTGTCAATATGGATTTAAATTTGATTATAAAAATATGAAAATTATTCAAATTGAACGTTGTCATAATAAACGTAAAATAAAAGAGGCTATGTTGATTTCAAGAAATCGTCAAATGTTAATGAATCGCCAGTCATCAAATGTTAAGATAACAGAATTGTGGGAAATCTGAATTGAACTATGGGTATTGTTAAGGGTTGTCTCGTTTTGATTATTCAATGTTATATAGTTGATAAAGACTACAAAGTGTATAGTCGAAAGTACTTCTAAAAGAATATAATTTATATAAATTGTACTGTATTTTGATATATATATATTGATTTGTATATTACATATATTGTGAAACGAATACAGATATCAAACTTTATTTATTACATATATATATATATATTATGAATGAATTTTTATGTACATATATGTATTTTACTGATTATATTTAATGTATTTATTTTAACAATTATATTTATTGTTATGTAATGCAAATAACATCTATTGAGGAGTTTGATCATGTGATTGTGTAAAAAGAAACATCTTGAAAAGATTCCATTAAGGAATTAAAGCCGGGTGATGTATTAAATATTTTTTATTTATAGTGAGTTGTCTATTTTAATTTTGTTTTAAATTGATTATATTTAATATATATATATATATATATATATATATATATATATATATATATATATATATATATATATATATATATATATATATATATATATATATATAGTAACAGTCATATTTGTACAGTCACACAACAAAATACAGAGTTCAGTCAGGCATTGGTGACCTAGTGGTTAGTATAGCTGCCTTCCAAGCAGCTGGCCAAGATTTGCTTCACAATCAACACATTTGAAATAGGTATAAATACAGAATTCAGGAAAAATGTAACAAAACTGACTAAACCAAGATGGTGAGATCGCAAACACGACCAACCAACTCATTTTCCAGAATTCCACGATTTAATATCTTATAAATGACATTTATGAGGTTACACTCAGTCTCACTTTCTTCAGTAAACTGGCTGATCAAAGGGAGAAACATGATACTCAGGGGAAAATTAATAACACAAATTAAAGATTAACTAAACTATTCAACATGCTCTGACTTAACTCAAATAATGCGTAGTATATATTAATAAAAAGTCTGGGTAATTTGGAGTAAATTGAGAGAATCAGATTAAACAATGATAATTTTAAATATATTTAATAACATAAGAATTAAATGAGTTAATTAAAAATACAGGACAAAACATAAATATTTAGCATTGGTTGGATGGATAACACATGCAGGCATTACAGTAATGATGAGATGGATAAGATACAGCAGTTTCATTTTGATATCAATGCACTTTATATAATTATTGGCAGGCCATGCCTAATATTGTGATATTCCAAGGTATTCTTTAGATTTGTTAAAGATAATTTAAACAATTGCCAGAATGATACAAATCTAGAGCATCAAGCTACTTATTTTAATATATTAACAATGAGCAATTATGTACACTTGAAATACAGATTCATTAGATAAAACATGATTCTGAGTTTAGACTATTGCTGAAGTTAACTAGTAAGGTGGAATGAACTGGTTACCATATATTGGTGTCTGAGACTATGGTGCTAAAATATTAAATTAAAGATTATGGTCTGAATGTGCACTTAATTGTGGAATTCAGTACCTAGTACTTGATACCCCTGGACCAGATGGCTTGCTAGTGCAGTAAGGAACATTTCTAGTTCAGTAAGAAAGATAAGCTTTGAATAAGATTCTGGACTGTCATGTTCCAGTTCTAAAAATATAGCTATCCAAACTAAAGAATGGGATGGCCTGCCACCATATACTCATTTAAGAAAACATAGCAAGGTGTTATTGCATGTTATGTGTTTAATAAAGATACTTTTGCAATGCTTAATGATAATACTAATACATTAAATAACTAAGAAGTTTGATTGACTATCTATAGTTTCAATCTGCTGAAATTAACTTGACCCAGTTCTTAAGATAGCATATCATAATGATGCTAAGAAAGGATTAATTAAATATCAATCTAGTTTATATATATTGAATTGGTATATAATTCATTATAACAAAATTAGCATATTTTGGGTCTTACAACATTTAAAAATATGCTTTTAATATCATACCTGTATGCAATCCAACTAATAGATATAATAGTAACTTGAACTCATTAAACAAACCTTAATAAATATACACCTGGGTCTCATTTTATGTGATAAATAGGTTCCACAAAAAACCCACATTAAAAAAATCACAAAAAATAGATTTAACTTACCTTAAAATATGAGGGATAGGTTCTGTAATTTTCAGAAATAGCATAAAAGCAAAGCAACAAGGAAAAAATACCTTAAAATTTGCATTAAAAAAATAAGGAAATAAAGTATGACTAATAAAAAATATCAAATACTTGAAAAAAATTAATACAAGGCAAACATTTTACTTTTTTTTATTAACTACAGTATTTAATTTTTCATTTTTTCATACATATTTTAATCATTATTGCTATTTGACAATATGCAGTTTGTTTGTAAAGTGGTAAAAAATCAGATTCATCACAAGTGAAAGTACAACTAGCACCACTTTCAGTCTTGTGATGTGTTAATGGTTTTCTGTTGACAATGTAATCAGTGATTTTACTTTGAAATTATGATTTTACTAATTGGTTATAAAGCTCATGATATCAAAACATATAACTATTTAGCTCTCATTGGAATTTAAAAGGTTGTTCATTGCAGAAAACTATCAGATTTCAGCATTTTCTGACATTTGTCTTTGTCTCACACATCAACCTAAAATCTATTATTAACTGATTTTTACTACTGAAATAAATTTTAAATGTTCACATTTTGTTTCTATATTAAAAAAATAAGATTGCAATCAAATCAAAAAGATTTTACATTATCATTAGAAAGATTATTTTCAGTTTACAAAATCAATAAAATCTTCATTATTTATTTTAAAAATCTAAAATTATTTATTTCTGTTATATCTAAAAAAAATATGTTTTAAAAGTTTAAAATTTTTGAATATTTATTGTGATATTTTTATACATAAGTATAAATCTATTGTTATTATTTACTCATTAGTATAAGTAGGTTATTTACATAGAAGCTAAGATTCTAAATATAGCTTCAGGACATATTAATGTTAGCTGCTAATATAACATATTTTTGAAAAAAAAAAGTATTTCAAGTCAAAATAAGTTATTAATAATCTAATAAATATAGTGAAATATGAAAGATATTAAGAAGAAATATGAATCGTATAACTTCAAAATCACTTTAAAATAATCCACATAAAACAAGACCCAGGTGTACTAATAAATATTAAATAACTAACTACAGATAACAGAAAACATGTAGCAATCTCCTGTTATCACAGAGAATAGAATTTCAAAGCAGTGATTTTCATTAACTAAAGAGCAATGATAATATTACAATGGGGAGATTCTAATTGTCTCTTCCAAAGGTTTACTAAATTAATTACTCTCTGCTTTGAAATATTGGCATATCATAACATATAAATTTAATAAAAAAAAAATAATTAAATGAAAAAGGTAGGCATGACTGCAGATTATAAAAGATTTTAAGTACTAAGTGCTTACAGTTATTACAGTCAAAGAGTAAGTTAGACTAAAATTACATTTATAGGTAGGTTGGTTACATTTAGACAGTTTTATTTTAAAAGGGTTTTAATTAAATGAGATCTTATAATTTAATGAACATTTATTCATTCTAGATAGCTTAAGAAATGTATTATAGATTCTAAAATAATTTATAGAGCTCTGTGGTGAAGAAGTATTACAAATTTTCTTCTTGGAGCTGAGTTGTCTGGCATTGGGAGTAGGCACTGGAACTCTCTCTGGATAAATTGTTTATCTGTGGCATCCTTCCTTAACAGCAGTTGGTAGTTGGACTTCTCTATCCTGGCAGTGATGATTATTGCTATGGCAACATGCAAGATGAGCTGAAGGTCACCCTTCACCTGAAGGGAAGATAGCAAATATGTAGCCTTTTTAGCCACTCATGAAAAGATTTAAACCTGTATGAGTAGCAACAACTTGCATTATCGAGTGTATATATATATTTCAGTGGTGAAATCTAGGGTTTATATACCAACTTCTACACCTCTATTGCATGTGCCCACAAGTTAAATTTGCAGCATAAACATTCATTAGCTTGTTGCAAGTTTTACTTAAAATTACAAATTTGACCTTCCTATTGTTAAATTCTCTAACTAAAAAAATTTCACCTTAATGTAGCTAACTCGATTCCAAATTGAATAGAAAATAGTGCTGCTTGATTGAGTTCACTTACATTAAGATTATGTTTTAAAAATTGTTATTGTCAAATTACAGATTTGTTGACATACAATTTTAAACAGGTGCATGTGGCATGATTTCGGTTAATAAAATTGATTTTAGAATTTAGAAATTAGCAAATTGTTATGTAAACATTTTGTTGTATATGTATGCTGGTCACAGGTAAAATTGTACATATATATGCAATCTTAAGAAAAATAATGAAATAAATTTATACTTATACATTTATAATAATTTAAAGATTTAAACATTTAAATATAATTGTGCTGTAACATCACTAACACAGCACAGCTTATACTCACATATATATAAGTGTGCTGATACATATATAATGATGTTTACACATATATACCTTTGCACAGATATACAGATATACATATACTTGATGAGGTTTAAAGCTGGTATGAGTACTACTATGGGAGATAGTAGGTGAAACATACTGATGGAATACACTATTTCAATATATATATTATTAATTCTAATATGCTCATGGACAAACAAATTCATAGTATTATTTCTGAGAGCTTCCATATAAGAAAAATATATAATTTCTAGATAGCTGATGTTTTAGTACAATAACAAGTACTTTTCTCAGAGCTTCTTTTTTTTTCAAAATCATAAGAATGAGTGTGGTGAGATTTAAAATCATTATTTTATCCTTTTGTTATTGTCTCTTCATTCTTAAATTCTAATGGTTGAGAAGTTTTAAAAAATATTTTATCTTCCAATAGCTTTTTCCAAATATTATTAATTTTCTTTTACACTTTTTATGTATGTTCTTGGGCCTTTTAAAAATCTCTATAGTTTTCATTAGCAGTCTCTGGTCATATTGATTCAATTTTTGCCAAAATATGTTTTATTAAAATTGATATCATGGTTTGTTAATTTAATGTGTCAATAAATGGCTGATGAATTTATATATTCGATGACCAATCATAGAATAAACATAAGAAAAGAAGAACACAGAAAAATCTAATTTATCAGCCATTTACTCATACATTAAATTAAAAAAACCATGACATCAATTTTAATAATACACATATTCTGGAAAAAATTGAACAATATGACCAGAGACTGCTAAGGGAAGCTATAGAGATTTTAAAAGACCTAAGAGCATAAATAAAAAGTGTGAATTAAAGAAAATTAACAATATCTGGAAAAAGATATTGGAGGATAAAATATTTTATAAAACTTTCTAACCAATAGAATTTAAAAATGAGAAGAAAATAACAAAAGCAAAAATAATGATTTTAAATCTCACCACACACATTTTTATGATTTGAGAAAGAAGAAGCTCTGAGGAAAGTGCTTGTTAGGGTACTGAAACACCAGTTATTTAGCTATTATATATTTTTATTACATGGAAGGTCCTAGATATAGTACTATATATATATTGTAACCATCAACATTAATCAAGCTTAATATCTTGATGTCAGAGAACTACTATAATCAGACCCACCTTACTATAACCTAGTAGACTGAAGGGATGTACCAATGCCTACCACATTGGTGCCAAGAACTGTAATAGAATTCTTTATAACCAATGGCTTTAATCATTGGGCAGCCAAGAACTGTACCCATCAATCTAACTGAATGCTCCCATCATTGTGGTGCCAAGAACTATAACCAAAAGCATATCATGCCATCTATATTATGCACCAAAGACTATAATCGAAATCTGGAGCAAATTACCACAAACAAAACTAATGATATAACATAAAATTGTTATGATCTAATCTGGTATGCAATTTTATTATCCTTCAACCCTTAATTTGCGATTTTTCATCACATGAGACCCTATGGCCGACCATGAACAAGATGGTATAATTTGTGGAACTACTAAAGATTATGAATTTTAAAATTACATATATGATTTTTAATACAAATGCTAGTCTAGGTAAGAGCTTTGCAATAATAAATAAACATGGAATACTTGTGTTCTTTTCTATAATTTAATAAATATCAATGAGACTCTTGTTATACTGATGAATGACAATTAAAACATTAAGTAAAGACATTTAATCATGTCATTATCTGGTAAATCTGTTTATAAGTTTATAAAATCAATCAATTTTGTATCATGTATTCGAATCAACTACGCAAAGCTTAAATGATGGAAAAGGTAAATGGGATTTTATTGTACCTTACACATCATAAACTACCAAGGACAAAAAGCATTCAAATGTTTTTCTCAAAATATTACTAAACTCTTATATCATGCTGACAATAGTATGTACTTCAATGTATGCTCTATTCAAGATATATGATTTCTGATTTTATGAATGACAAATAGCAATGGCACAGTAAGTTTAATTATAAATCAATATTTATTTACAATTTTTATGACTAATAAGTAATTGATGTTTAATGTAATAACTAAATACATAAATAAACAAATAAAATAAATAAATAAATTATAATTCCATTGGCTTCCTTCAATAACATATCATAGGCACAGTTTTATAAAGCCTAATCATACATTATATTACAATTTGATATAATTGATGTCTTGAGGAAATTATACAAAAATTCAACATCAACTCATGAAATATCCAATGTCAGTTCCAGAACCAATAAACCTATACTGTAGACCTATAATAACGTAATAAATAATATTATATTTGTAGGATTTAGCTATAATGCTAATGCTAAATAAAATGAAAATTTAAACTTACATTCAGATAAAATATTAATTAACAAACAGTTAATTATTATGAGGTAACTTAGATAGAATGTCCTGTTACACTTTATGTCTTAACTTATAAATTATGCTTACAAATGGAAGAAGATAATTTTAGCAGAATAACCAAAATATTTTGCCCAAACTTATATTTATGAAGTAAAATCATATTCCTGTGGATGCATTCATCTACACATAGGAATTATATAACACTGAGTGCCTTGTGGATTTATACACCATCATAAAGCAATAAATATAATTACACAATTCCACAGATTAACCACCAGTGCAGGAATGAGTGTAAAATACAGAAAGTGGCAATTAATTAATCTGCGGATTAACCACCAGCACAGATTAATGCCTTTTAACATTGTAAAGCAATATTACTATTTACTTCACATTTAAAGTGCAAAAATCATCCTCCTCAGTTATTCTGACCATTCAGAAAACACTAACATTTTAGCAGATGTGGGTTCTTGCATAATAAAAAGTGTTTCACTAATCAGGACAACTAATATATTAAATTATCTTGCTTAAAATAAAACATAGCAACAATGTAATATAAGTGACATTAGTATAGGAATAGAACTCTGAAAGACTCACAAGACATTTCATGAGAGCTTGACACATATCATAAATTCATTAGTAATTTTCAAGCTTTTTCACAAGCGTTATTCCCTTGAATAAGTATTTTATTCAATCCCATTAATTTAATTTAAACCTAATAAAATATAACTCATGAACTTCACATACAAGTTTATATAACAATATAAATTAATTCATTCTTACTTAAATACATGAATTCTAGCAAGTGTGCGTGTGACAAATTAAATTGTACAGCATTTTATAATAATAAATATGATCCGTGAAATCCATGTAAAAATGTCTTGAACAATAAATACACAAAGTGATAATTATAATTATAGTTGAATTCCATAAATGTAATTCTATCTATTTGTCTTAGATATTATAAGCACTTTTAAATTAATGATTTTACGTGGCTCCATAAATATAAAACAATTCCAAAAACATGACATGCAGAGTTTAAATGAAAATGTTCTTCATAAGTTATTAAATTCTACATTTCTATATAAAACTGTTCCAAGTTTATAACATCCAGGTTAATATTTATTTATCCACGTTTAAATTTAGGGATACTAATTAGAGCAAATAATTTAATAATTCCAAATTAACGATAAAATTAGAAAGTAGTTTTAGTTAATTATTTGAAGACTGTTTCCATTATTCAAATGGTAAACAAATTAACTAGCAAATACATTACTGACAGTATAAAGTTAAATAAATTAATCAATGCTATATTATTTTAAATTATAAACGGAAATATTAAACCATGTTAATAACTTTAACATTTAACTTTGATTTTAAACCTCTTCTTTTTTAAAAAGAAAGATTTCATATTTAAAAAACCTTCTGTAATTAAAACATCTATTTAGTTTTGCCAAATTGTAGAATAATAAAATAGTCCAAACATACAGAGATTCTGCAATTAATTCTGCTCTTAAATTTGAAAGCTCCGACATATTTTTAAGCGTAAATATTGGAAAATTATTAGCGAGTTGATCCACTTGGCTAGCTGACCCGAACAGATTTTTAAATTTAGCACTTCATTCTATTATTAAATACCACCATTTTATGTTTACATTTGTAGAAAACTTTTTGGTAAATCCGTTTACTTATTAACTATTTTTAAAAAATAAGCTTATCATATTTTACATACATTTTATTCTTACACCATTTTCTTTTTCTGTAACAGCAACCTTATCACAGACGATCTCTTTAATCACGCTCTTTTTTTTTTTTTACAATGAAACGCATATGTAATTACTATATTTTTATCTAATAATTAAAAATTAGTTAAACAAATGGTTTTTTATATTCAATGAAAATAATTTCTAAGACTATTTTAACCAAATAAAAATTATTATTATTTTCAATCACATTTTACTAAATTTAATGTGTTGTCAATTTTTAAAAAGTTAAACATATTTTGATACAAATCAGTGGATGGAAAGAAGCAATTTAAATACATTAAAATAACACAGACAATAAGTAAAGCAAAATATTACTTATTCTCTCTAATAAATTATCTTGAATGCAAGAAAATAATCTCTTCAAAAACGCAAACCAAGGCAATCAAATCACCAAGAAGAAGACAGAGAAATTTTTATACCAGTTACATCATTGTTTATATTTTATACTAAAATATAAGGTTACAATATATATATATCATTATAAAATAATATAATCAATTTTATTTTTTGTTCTGGTACAAATTTTACAAAGCAATCTTTTATTTCTTATAAATAATAAAATGTAAACTAAAAATATAAAAAGTAATTAAAAATTATGTATTTTTTATTTTCAAAAATATCATTAATTAATTATTTAAATAAGTAAATAAAACATTTTTTTAATTTTTTTTTTAAAGTAGCAGTAGCAGATCTTATGGATAACTGTTTAACTAATAAACACAAATATAATTTTTATAAC